>QVNW01000305.1:0-98015 GCA_014825475.1 Pseudomyrmex flavicornis
ATATCGATATGCGATATATATCGATATGCGATATATATATCGATATGCGATATATATATCGATATGCGATATTATGATGTTTGCATAAAAAAATCTTATTCCTACTCAAAACGCTACTTAGTATAGTAGTACTATTGCAACAAAAATATTTTGTATCAACGCGATCTAACGTTAAATTTTTAACGTTCCATAAAAAATTTATTTATTTTGTTAAAGATTTAACAAAAAGCGTTTAACTTGGCAAATGAGAAGCTACGCAACGACTTCTGGGTAGGGATGCAAAAATTCTAAAATACATTACTGCGTTTATATTCGTTCGCCTTTCGGAACGTCGACATTATTAACGTAACGAGAAATGCGAGGGAGAAGGAGAGACAGAACGAAAGAAGAGGCGAAAAAGAGGAAGAAAGAGAGAGACACACGCACGTCATATTGATGTACATGCATTCTGGTCGGTGCATATTTGTAATGCAAATCTTCGCGGGGGCGCGTCGGGGTGAACAGTCGGGTGAGATGGGATAAACAGGGGGGGGAAATCGCGCAGATAGAAAGGGCTGCTCGTGATATACACGCCGATGACAAATAGCCGGAGAGAGAGACTCGACTCTGGTGCAGTTCGCGCACGATATTACGGAGGGAGGCTACGTCCATACATTTTGCGCCGCTCCGCCGACGCACGCACCGCTAACGTCGACCATCGGATTTCCTTCCGTTTTCCGTGCAAGTTCCGACTATGCTGCTGGCTGCACGGCAAACTCGCCGCCGACGCTCTAATTAAACGCGCCGGCTGATAACGGCAGATCCGAGGGTACTTACGTTTAATCGGGGTAGCAAGATCTTTCGCACTGGCTGAACTTTCATATCGATATCCTCGGATGTGCTTGGCGTATCGATTGTGTGGTAATCGCGGACGTCGTTTAAAAAATTTTAAAGTTCGCGATTATTAGTATTCAATATTTAATTAATTATTAATATCTAATATTTAACATTACACATATATAAGTCAATAGTTAATGCATAAAAGTCTTGTGTCTGTATTGCATAGTATTTTATCAATTCTCTCAGGTTACATTACATTTAATATATAATAATGATAGTAGTAAAGGGGATGGTGACATAATAATTTCCCCTTTCAAAACGTACGAAACATACGCGCTGTATCATCTGCATCAGAATTTCGCTGAAATTCTGATGTGTACATTTTGTTACACACAGACACACAGTCGCTATTACGCAAACTAGGTCAGATAACTGTAGCAGAGTATTCAGGAGGTTAAAACGTGAAACGGACTTCCTCGCGCCAGCCATTCCCTGCGCCCAGTTGGTTGTTATCCTGAGGGAACGTCGTGTAAAGCTCGACGGGACGAAGTACGGCGCGGAGTTTGCAGCTGAATCGGAGGAGTAAAAGATCGCTTACAGTGCTTACACGATCCGCGCTTGGATCGGTATCTCCCGAACGTTACGAACGTTACCGGTAACTCTCTCTCGTTCTCTCTCTCCGTCCCGTTTCCCGATAAAGTCCGTTCCTTACGAGGCAGGCGAGCGCGCGCGCCATTACCGTTATCGAGGGACGTCGGCGCCGTGGCATTGTTAAATCGCGTGTTTGCGAGCTTTCGACTTTCAACTCGTCCTCCTACCTCTCGCGAGGAACCTCCGCGAGACTTTCGGGAGCTTCAATTCGAGAGATTTCGCGCGAAATTTTCGTAATGGCGAACTTTCGTGCTGCGAACGGCCGAGGAATTTTTATGATTCGCGCACTAACGTCGAAAACGCACGGCGGAATACGAGCAAGTTTTATTATATGTACGCGCGCGCTGATGGGCGCTTTCGCGAAACGAAATCTTCTCCATGTAAAAATTTTGAAATACAAATTTTTTTTTTCTTTTTTAGCGCGCTGCATAATATTCACGATACGGATTATTCGCGCTTTATCGTGAAATTCAAATTTCGGAAATGTGATAGCGCCGTAAAATTCTATCAATTCTAGATTTTTGGTTCAAAATATGATTGACAAGAGAAAGAAATTTCAGACATTTAGTTCTTTGCCAGTTTTATTTTTTTTTTGTTTACATTTTTTGTTTACAGAATTTAACGTTATCAATAAACGCGATTCTCGCTTTTTTTTTGTTGTTGTTGCGAATTCTGACAACTTCTAACTTTGTTATCCCATTTCTCTGCACAGAAGCGCCATTTAACCGCTTGTCGAAATTGTACATCACATCACAGAGCCTCGACACACACACACACACACACACACACTTTCTCTCTCGTTCTTCGCTTCATCGTGCATTTATTTTCCGCGTTGTAACTCGCGCGCGGCGGGAACACGTCGCATTATGTAAAAGGGCCTCGATCTCTTCCCCGCGTGTTTTCGCGCGTTTCCTTTTGCTCTTCCGCTTTTGAGCGATGCACCGCGCGTCCGAGGATACACCTTCGCGCGAATTTCGCGTCTCCCCTTCTCTCTTTCTCGGTCCATCTTTCTCTCTCTCTCTCATCCGCGACGTCTCTCCAGCCCCTTTTGAACTACCGCTCTGCAACCGACTCGGGAAGTAGGTGGTCGTTCGGCTTGATTCCGCGTTTCAAAACTTTTGCAAACAAAGCCCATTGTGCCGGGAACGAGATAATACATCGCGCTCGGTGCGAGGCGAACGGACGCTCTTCCCTTCTTCCTCGCGTTCTCCTTTCACCCGGTAAATTATACCTTCTCGCGAGTCTACCCGACTGCTAGAGTTTGTGTTAGACGCGCAACGCGCGTGAAAATCGACAATTCACTGTTTACGATGGGGCGAAGTTCAGCGAAGTCCACGTCGAATGTCCGGGACTTGTACCGGCAGGTTGTATCGACGAGATATCCCGAAAAACATTAACACAGCTTCCTTCTTCTCCAAGAGCTAAGTTCCGCACGCTACGTGTTTATTTGCTTTTTCTGTAGTTGTGTGTTGAGAAAATTTTTTCCCCTATACGTTATCTCTATTTTACTTCGCGACATCCGAGGATGAAGATATTGAACTTTGCTCATTCTCGCTTGCCATGGAATTTCGTGTGTGTCGACTAAATTAAGATTGGCGTCCGAAACGGACGCAATGAGAAACCAAGAAACGCGAACCAAAGGAAACGGCCACATGGCGCGCTCAGACATTCATGATAATCGTAGGCAGCGTCATGCAGTCTCGGACAGGCGTGTTTCCGTCACGAAAACGAAGAGGATGAAATGCACTTTTCTATTTGCTTACACTGGGGGAAAGCGTTAAAATAGTTATTAGGTTGTTATACGCGAGGTAAGGCTTTTACACACCGACAGTTCTACAAGTTCCTCTTTTAAATTAAAATTGTATTTTCTATGAATTATTTATTTTTTTTTTTTTTAAAGAAAATAAACGACATTTATATCGTTCCAGTTTAAATGTGAATGTTTTCTCTGATTTATATTACATAAAATATGAATATAATATACACAATGATTTATATAATATTTATATTTTTTTAATTATTCTTCTATTACTGGAAATTGTCTTTAAACGACTTTTCCAAAAGCAAATATTTTTTAATGTAAATTTAAAGGGAAGTATCTGAAGTTTTACATTTGTTTCAACAGCGTCTGCACAATTCAGGATAATTCTACTGTAATTATCCACTTCAATTATTTTTCTCGTACTAAGCTATTGAGTTATTCATCAAAAAAAAAAAAAAAAAAAAAAAAAAAATGTCCGACCGGGATCGTACCGAGCCATTGCACCCGTCCTTTAAATAGCGTCTATTCATAGGGCGGGAATGAATGAACGCGCTAGACGCGGTTTGGCACTCGCGCGCGAATTCCGCAGACACGCACGCGCGACACGGTCCATGAACGAGCGCGTGCACGTATGTATAAATACGTCTAGGCCACCTGTCTCTTTAATCCTGCCTGGTGAACCACCCCTTTTACGTGTACGTGTAACGCGCCCCGAACGGGAGACTAATGGCCGCAATAGAACCACGAAAAGTCTCGTAATAAGAGGCTCTCGAAGCGACACATGAAAAGAAGAAAACAAAAAAAAAACGAGAAACCGAACAAATGCAATTCTCCGCGACGAAATACATCTTCCTGGCGAAAGCAGGCACATCAGAAATAATTGCTTTTTTTTTCATTTATTTTTTTTTTTACATTCCTTACGCGCAACGTTAAAGTTTTATTACACGCGGCGTAAAGTTTTGTTCACACACTTGTAAGTTTGAATGGTGTTCGATATCAAGCGACGCGACTGAATCAGAATCGGATTGGTCGAGGCTCTCGGGTTAAGTCCGGATACCAGTGCAAATGCCGTTCTTTGACGCCAGTAAGGTAAACGTCGATAGGCACGCGTGTGCAATGTTTTAGTCGAGCGTCGAGGGACGGAGCGGTGCAAGCGATCAACCGCAATCTTCGCGAATAATTACTAGCATCAACGTCGAGGGTGAATTAAAAGGAAGCCGGCGTACGCGCGCTTCCTTTGATCCGCGCCCGGAAGTGCCTGCGTTTGAACGGCCGCGTCTCTCTCTCTCTCTTTCTCTTTCTCTTCTCTCGTTTTCCTCTCTCCATCAAGCCCGCCTATCGATCAAAGACAGCGAAACGTCGACGGTGTGTACGTTTCGGCGTACATATCCACCATCGCGTTTTCGGGACGCGTTTCCTCCGTCTCGCTCACAACAGACTCGCAATCGTAATATCCGGGGAAACGTAGGATCGTGCTGCGTTTTCTATTACGTTACGCGCGCGCGTACTGGCAACGACATCCCTTCGGCAGAACCGCGAAACAAAAGGGGATCTTTCATCGCACGAGAGTGCCTTCTGTCTTCCTGCCAAAAGCTCATTCCGCTCGTTATTTCGTTTGCGATCTCTTCCGAAAGACTTTTGACATTTTCCGAGATCACAGGACTGCTCATTTGAAAACTGTGCAGGGAATTAAAGCGACACACACACATTTCGATTATATTTATAAAAGATAGTTTTCAATACTTGTAACATTGAAAACAATAAGCTTACTTTAACGTTACACAATTTTTTTTTTTTTTTTTTTTTTTTCGTAAACGCGATATTGCGGAGAATTTCTTTGAGATTCAACGTTGCGAAACTATCTCTCGCGCATCATGATAGGACAAAATCGCTCTAAAACGGCGGCGGTGCGATTTTACCGCAAGGATAGAGCGATCACCGGGTATATCACGATCTCGAAACGACGCGAGATGATTCGTGACCGCTGGCGATTTGAGAAATCTCGATCGCGAAACTACGTCCCGATGCTGTGGCGCACCTGCACCGTTAAGAATCGATGTATACCGGCGGCGCCTTGCAACATTCGACGTACTTGACCGCGCGAACGGGATCGCCGGCAATCCCGGGGTCCTTGGGAAGCGAAGGTTGGACGAAGGTAGCGGTTACACAAGCGGCGGGGCGGGAAAACGGTTATTGGGTGGCCGGGAGAGAAGAGAAAGAGGGGAAAAGAGAGAGAGAGAGTGTGTGTGTATATATATATATATGTGAGTACAATGACTTTCTGCTCTGCGGAACGTCACGCTGCACTCGGTGCATTATCCTGTGCGGCCGCGGGCTTGCATAAAATATGGCCCCCGCGCGCGGACACGTTTCATTGCGCCAACGAGGATAATTCGATTCCTTGTACGGCGACTCGAAACGGTAGCGAGAGACACTGCGGCGCGGCGTCTCGCTACATTAGCTCCGCGTTATCAGCAGTTATCGGTGCGTCACGTATACGACCGAGCTACGAAGTTGCGCTTTGAAGTTTCGTCTACGATTGCACCACGGGATGATTACGTCGGGTAATTAATATAGGTTAAAAGCGAAAGTTTTTCAGACCAGTGGGATGATACGATTGTGGCGATGAAAATTTATTTAACGAACTTTTACTTTGATTTTATAAAAATGCAATATTCCCCGAAAGGAAACGGAAGTGTCGAAATATTTTTGTGATAATGCAGCGCGAAAGAGATTTTTTTTTGCTCAAAATTCTTTCGGCTGCTCATATTCTATTTCGCGACAAGTTAAAAATTTTTCGGAAAAAAAAAAAAAAAAAAACGGCTGTTGCCGAAATTGAATCGAATTCGAAATATTCCGCTGAAATTTGTAGCGATCAGAAGCTTAACGTTATGAATAATTCTCTGTTGGAATCCTGGTGTCTGCTTTTAACGATACCCGGGACATTATCTGCTTACAAATTCCGTTGATCGGGAACGTGCGACAGGTCGAGGGAGAGCTGTGTGCCTCGGCTCGCTCCATTAGCTCTCGTTATCAATGCGTTACGTGCGAGCGAGCGCTGATCTGCGTGTCCCGCGAGCGTGTTCCACGGAGGATCGAACAGTGTTCCCTCCCCCCCTCTCTCTCTCTCTCTCTCTTTCTCTCTCTCTCTCTGATATGTGCATCGATAAATCGACGGTACGTAAATCTTTCGGCTTCCGGCGTGATGCGGCGGTGCGCGATCGATCGGCTGGAAGTCACTCGGGCTGTATCCTCTATCGACAGCGCTCTATCGAGGATTAAAGCCCCGACGATAGGTACATCCTCCGCTAGTTGCCTTCTGTTTAACGTGATTTAAGGCAACCGGTACCGCGCCACGTGAATTATAAACGACAGCGACGATCAGACTCGGACGATGTCCGCGTATCGATTAATTTCGCGGTGGTGGAGTGAGAAAGCAATTCCTCCGAAATGGCGTGCTAATTCGATTTAGGGAAGTCACTCGTTGTTATCTTAGTTCGCGCTGTTAAAGGATATAGATTCTGTTTTTTTTTTTTTGTTTGTTTGTTTATTATCGTGTCTGTCAGAAATTTCGCTTTGACAGTCCGCGCCAAATCGAAAAGATGTGATGTCGCAATCGCGTGAACAAACACGATCTCGGCGAGAGATCGCCTTGACGATTTTCTGGCATAATACGAAACATCTACCTGCCGTCTCGCGAACCCTAGGTATATTCCATCGAGCGGTACACCTTTCACCCGGCGAAACGAGATAGAGACGTGTCGGCGCGATCATCGGAATTAAAGGTCTCTGGCGCGCCGGCCAGGATCGTTAAATCCTAGCGCGATTAAGCTTAGAATCGAGGTTCGTCGGACCTATCAAACCGGTGTCGTCTAGCCGTATATTTTTCGACAATAATTTCGACTCATTTATGATAGAGCCATTGCGTCGGGAGAACTCGATATTTAGTATCTCATTGCGACGGAATTAGATGTTACAGACGTCATCGAGATTCTTTTTCAAGTTTTAGTGAGAGGGAAAAAGACATCGGACTTTTCATTTTATTACACTTTTCTGCAGTTTTTTTTTTTTTTTTTTTTAAATTGACAGCGATCTCTCTGTAAAATTTTCGCGTGAACAAGAAATCGCTTCGTAAATCCATTGGGATTACGAAGATCCCGTGAAACACGCACGCGTGTTTCTCGATTCGAGACGGATTCGGAACACTCCATATGCGTGACACATGTATGTCGAGATTTTCAGCCGTGGACGCTTCGTTCATCCGTCTATCCGTTCGTCCGTCCATTCATCCATCCATCTATCCAGCCGTCCATCCGTCCGTCCGTTCGTCGAGCTTGGGGCTTGTTGCAGGGAGGAAGGTCTGAAAATGCGTGACGGGCGGGCGCGAAGCGCAGGTGTCAGCCGAAATTGGAGCGTCTTGTACGTGTCTTATTTGGAAGTCACCGTCGCGCGGAGAAGGGGTATACAAACTGTGCGTAGTATATCGCCGTCAGAGGCGCGAGTGGATGTTGCGGGATTCCCGGGATAAAGGGTGGGCGAATAGGGTACGACGGCTGCAACAACTATAGCGACGTAGGAAACTGCTGTTGCTATACCGTCGGTTTATCCGTACGATAGCGCGGCCAATCAACGAATCCTCTCCTCAGGCTCTCTCTCTCTCTCTCTCTCTCTATCTCTACCGCTCGACGGTTGTCCGCCTGTCCGCCCGAAGCGGAAGCCATCCGTTTCCGTCGGTTTCCCAACAGCGCCGCGCGAGGAGTCAGCCAGCGCAGCGCTTGACGAATCGCCGGCGTTTATCCGCGACGCGCGCGCGGAATTCCGGAGCGATCGTCTCTTCTCTCTATAGTTTCCTCCGGTTTCTCTAGCGGTTGCGCTCTAGTCGACCAAATTACATCGACGCGTGACTAGACAGACTTAACCCGCTTTTGCGGTGTCCAGTCCGCGTTATATTGGACCGTCGTATTTCACTCCGATATTTCACTCTCGGATTTGTCCGTTTCAGCGCTTAGAAGATCGAGTTACACAAAAAGGAACGATGTAAATAAATTATATATTAATTATCTCCGTAAATTAAACCGCGTCTCATTTCAAAGTTAATGAGTGCTAAGTACATTAAAGCCGCGTCACACAAGCTGCGCTAGTGCACGGAAAAGAGAAGACGGGAAACATCGCTCGATGAAAATTAATCTGTTTTCGGGTTCATTACCGTAATTACCCGCATCTTTGTACTCGTAGCTGTCATCCCCGCTTAAATATCGCTTAACGTTTCGCGAGACGATGCGCGCGATGCATTCGACTGCTGCTGCTCGCAGCGCACGCATGCGAGCAGGTGGGCCTTGATACACGGCGAGACAATAATGCCAGCGAGGCTGGAGTCATCGTTAATTAGCGATCTTCAGCGTCTTCCTCCCTCCCCCTTCCCTTTCCGACTCACCCTCTCCAATTCTTCAAGACATGTGGGTGACGGGCCGCGTACACGCGTGCGATCGCGCGTGTGTTCCCGGGCACGAACAATGAGCGAGCGAATCAATGGTCTTGTCTCTCTTAAAAGAATGATCGTGAAGGATCCTTCAGTGTGACCCCTCACGCGTTCTCCGCCGGCGTATTTATCGTCATACCATGCGAGCTCATGTCGTCGCACTTCCTTTTCATCAACTTTTTAATTTCCGCTCAAATCCGACGTCAGTCCGGAGTGCTCCGTCGTCTGCTCGCGCGTTAATTGGTACGTTGTCCCGCGAAAGGACCCGCGAACAATGACGAAACCGTCCGGTTCTCATTCCGATCGCGCGAAAGCGCTAGACAAGCGAAGATTTATGCGAAGATCTCTCGCGAGAAATTTCGTTCGGCGTTGTTGTTAAAAACTCCACTTTTAATCCAACTCCATAAAACTCCACAATTAATTTTTTTTTTTTTTTTATTTTACACTTCGATTTTTTTGTACTAAAAATTATTGCACGTACTGTACGTGTTGCCTGCGCCAATATAGTAGCAGTTGAAAACCGAATTCAGAGCCAATCGGAGAAATCGAAGGCATCGAAAGTCAACGCTACTGGTCGCATACCGACGTTGCAATTCGGCGCCGCGAAACTCGCCGAATTAGCGGAAACCTCTCCGAGCATTTGGCGCGGCGCGCTCGGCAAACATTTTCGCGCGGAATCAGCGAAACGCGAAGCGCGCGAGCGAGCGAGCAAGCGCAAATCGACGCGCGCTCTAATTCGAGGGTTGGGCTCACGCGTGACCGGCATTCGGCAGTCGTCCCGTTGTTGGTACTGGCGGTTTTTTCGGTGATATCGGCGATTTTACGGGATTAAGTTCGGCGACGAAACGCAATCGCACGTGTTTTCACGCGACGATCTGAATCGCGCGATCTCTCGTTTTTCGCGAAACTCGGAATCCCCCGCCGATTCCGACACGCTGTCGCGGCAAGAATCAACGAATGACAATTTAACCAGAGCGAAGAAATTCCGGAGAAAATAATCCAAATTGGATCGCGTTGTTTTCGATTAATTCGCACAACAGAAAAACAGTCGAGTCGCGTTCGAGAAAATCAAGTGGAACGGTCGGAAGAGGAAGGGAACGGTGCAATTGCGTTTTAGAAATAACTCCTCTTGAATTTCTCAAAGCCGCTTGCATTACGACCGTAATTCAGCGTCGAATGCGAGCGGAAATCGCGAGACATCGATGTATCCGGAGCAAGAACGCCGCTTCCATTTCCTCAAACGACGAGAAAGACGCAAAAAAAGGAGAACTCCGTGCGGCTCGTTACGTCGGAAAACATCGCGGACGAAACTGCAAGCGAATGCAGCACAACTACGACGGGGGAAACGAAATTCAAATGCGCGTAATGCATCGGGAGCGAGAGATGTCGCCGTGTAGTTAAAAAGGAAGGAAACTCCATCGTCGAAAATACGATCGAGCGTGGCGAGAGAAAGTCGTGGACGTCGCGACGGTTTCTCTCTCCGGAAAAACGTCGCCTTTAATCGAATTCCATTAAGATTTAAGGGCGAGCCGTGCAATAAATTACGCTCGTCGTGAAACGCTATCGGCCTCCCTCCGATAGGCAAAGAATACTATTCTCGTGGCCGGCTTTACCGGATCCGGAATTATTCGACCACCTCGATTACGGGCCTGTCGCGCGGCTGTTCTTCGTCAGATCGAAAAGTCCGTCGACGGGAACAACGAAATATCGCCGCAACAACCGGGAAATCGACTCGATAAGGATTCGATCGCAACGCGGCAAATTTATTGTTTCTCGATGTGACAAAAACTGTGGTATTTATACGTACACGATTTTTCATTCATGAAATTTTTAATTATATTAATATCGTGTTATCGATTCTCCGTTGTTTTTAGCAATTGTGTTATTATTGAAGAAAAAAATTCTCTGGAGGAAATATAAATATACATATTGTGTTGATACACCGATGACAATTCTACGTGCGAAATAAATATGACGTTTTTTCTCGCGTCACGTTTCTGCTAAAATGTTGTGAGAAATATCAATAAATATTTACTTGCTGCTCTTATTCTTTCAAGGAAGTAATAGATATTTTTGCGATATTGTTATCGATATCTCATGAACGTGTCGGATTATTTGTTAAAATAGAACGCTCGCGTGATGTACGTAAAATGTTCTTAACATGTTTATGCACGTATATTTTATTTGTAATGTTTTCTCGTAAAACATAACAACTGTCCAATCTATCTAGTGTATCTAATGTATACTCAGAATTCTTTTTTTTTAACACACTGTTTTTAACGTGATTCAATTTGTTTTTGTTTCAGGTGAGCGATCCACTTTAGTTTTCTGTCAAAGCCGCAACTTTGTTTATCCGTAAATAAGGTAGGAAAAGACGTACAACAATTTGCTTTGCCAATACGAGCGATTATAGAATTTCATTAATTCGAAATCTGATTATTTGTTGCATAAATGAAAAACAATTTCTTTTTTAAGAACCACACGTCTGATTTACAACCTAAGAAATTATTTCTCGTTTTGTTTTTGTCTCAACTTTATAAATAAGTAAAATAAAAATTTTCTATTTGGTAGTACACCGATATTGCTAGAATTCTAAGAACGGATTCTAATTCTATAAATGCAACACATTTTTACCGAACTCTCTGACTTAAAGCCGGTGGCCAAGGCCACCACGGGTTATCGATGCAAGACGCGTCTCCGGCAATTCCAAAGAGAAAACGTCGGGCGGATGGGACGGGTCGCAATCTTTAGCGCGCCGGAAATCGTGTTCGAACTGGGTGACAGGATCGACAGACGGGGCGGGCGACCTTCGATCGAACGCAGGAATCCTTTTACAGCTTCGGGACTTTTCCACCGCGGAAAGAGACAAAAGAAAGAAACTCTACTGTTCTTTCGTCGAAATGTCACAATCGCGGCGCATTAAATTCCGGAAGAATTAACAATAAGCCGCTATTTTCACGCTCGCAATATCTCATATATGTTTAAGAACTTTCTGAAGTATAAAATTTACGCGGCAATCGAGGCTTGAATGTTAATCGCGCCCGTTTGACTTGACATTTTCACTCGTGCCTCCGGTCATTCCGAAAGCGACGGAGATCATTACAACCTCGTGATCGCATTGAGTCGTTAATGCATCTCGTGCGTCGTCGTGATGCAAACACCGCCGCGCTACCACTATCGTGTGCACTCACACTAAACGAATCGCATTACGAGCGCCATTATCGTAGAACGTACTACTACTCGCCTTACTATCGGAATCTGAAATTTCGCAGTCGCCTCGCACCTGCTGCGCTTTGCCGCGAAATTATGCGCGCCGCAAATCGCAGTCTCGCGTGCAAAACCGAAGAGAAGAGAGAAAGAGAGGGAGAGAAAGAGAAAGAGGAGTGCACGCGCGCATTGCGCCGCACCGGTGCGATCGATAGTCGATCTCTCGCACGGCGCGTCTCGCGCATACCAACGAGCTCGTGGAAAATGAGCCTCTTCGTTGTTGCATCGCGATCGTAACCACGTCGCGCCGCGACAAAGTTTCAACGACACGCGTCAAGGATCCTTTTCTCCGCTCGAACGCGGCTTCCCACGCTTGATTTTACTCCGCGAGAGAGCACAAATCCCTTTATTAAATTAGCATTGTTCGGGAATTAAAATTAAACTTTTTTTTTTTAAATTGTATGAATTGTAAAAAATCTCTCCTCTCTCTCTCTGTATGTGACTTTTATAATTTTAAAGTTTAATAATAGTTTTTTATGCGAAGGTATTTTTACGCGAAGTTCAAAGCAATCTGGAAAATGGAAAAAAAAAAAACAAAATTAATAGAGCGACAAAAATGTTGTGACCGTTATTGTATAGCGCGGATGTTCCTGTCGTTATTATGTAACTTCTGTGAATAAGTCGCGACCTGTACGCGTCACCGAACGTGATGACACGTTTTTAATGACGCGCTTTAATTAAGCGACGGAATAGAGATCGCCACTCGCGTATAAGCTCCCTCGCGATTCCGGACAGATCGGAAGTCACACACACGGGAGGGAGGAGGGAGGCAAATAATTAATCGCCGAATAGAATAAAGAAGTCACCGCGACATAATCCTTTGGGAGACAAGAAAAACGGTCGGTTTTGAAAGTTCCGAACAAATTTAATAACCGTCGTGCAAAGAAAGTGCCGCAAACTTCGATAATAAAATTGCTAAGTCTAAGTATCGTCGCGAGATAATCTTCAGCGCCGCAACGGCGATGTTCCTTTCATGATCTCTCGCTCGCGGACTCGTTCTTCTCGTTTTTTCCGACTTGCGCGCACACGTTGAGAGAAGCGTTACCTGCGAAATTTCTGGCTGACCGATATTTTCGTTCAAGTAGAAATAATTCAAACACGGCGAACAATATGAAGGGAAAAGAGAATTTCAGAGATAAATCTGCCAAAAATTTACTAATTTGCTAGGTAAAAAGACAGAGATTAAATTTTACTTTATGATTAAGAGACACACACTTTAAATTACATGAAACGCGTAAGAGTTGTCGAGAAGTCTACGTTTGTAGACGAGAGATATCGCGGGATAGAAAGTTTTTAGAATTTTAAAAAAAGATATATAAAATAAATCGTCGGAAAATTGTGGAATTGTTGGTACTGTTTTTTTTCTGGAACGTAACGTATATATTTTAATTATTTGTATCTTTCTGTGCGCACAAGATTAAATTTACATGCGGAGAAACATTTTTAGGATTTTATCCAATGGAATAGAATATAATTAAATGCACCGCGTGTGGAACAAAATCGCGCAACGCTAATGTCTTCCATCGTGTGTACGAAAATTTCGTACACACATTGCGTATAATATTGCAGTTATTCAGGCTTTTAAAGAAAAAAGCGGCTTTTTCGAAATATAAAATATGAAAGCAACAAAAGAAGAACTCGAAGTACGTTAGTGATAATTTAATAGAACATTTTTCAACGCGCGGATGTTCAGTTACAGAATTAAAGCGATGAGATTGTACAGTACGTCGCCATAATAAAAAACGCAAGAGAGAGAGAGAGCGAAACCGCTTTCTCAGAATTCGTCCGAATGCGCGCGCATGTCGGGTATTTAACAAAACGTCTTTCCGCAAATTGCGAAAGATAGATATCTTCGCCGGTGTCATTGCGTGAAGCGAGAAATCGGGGGTGAGAAACGGCCCGTGAGCCGCGATCGCGACACGCGATCGCGATATTCGCCCGTTCGGAGCGAGTGTATCGTTTTCTTCTCTCTGGTTTTTGTTTTTCTACTGCACTTTGTACCGCGACAGAGATCACTTTCGAGATCGCGCGATCTACGACGAGGAGAAAGAAAGAGAGAGAGAGAGAGAGCCGTTTGCCCGCACGCGCATTCCGACATTCCGGCGCATTCGAGTTTGCGGGAACCGGAGCTAAGTAATTAATAGTTGATCGGGAGCAAACGCGTGTACCGGTGGCGAGAGAGTGGACGCGAGCAGAGTGAGAAGATGGGATAAAAACGAAGCGGAGAGAAGAAACAGCGGCGCGGCCGTTAGTTAGCGATCGCGGCAGATCGCGATGGCGATACAAACTTCTTCTTCTTTGTTGTTGTGTACCTCGAGTTTTGCTCGTCTTCCCCTCTGTCCCTCCCTCTCCTCTTTATCTTTCTCGCTCCCGTCGTCTTTTCTTCGCGAGATTGCCGCACGTGAATGATAGCGAACGAAGAGTGGCGCTTCGCGTTTAAATATGCATCGTTCGGGAGATAAATTGCGCCTTAACCAAGAGCCAGTCGGCCGGGTATTATAATAACCTAATAAAAGTGATTAATACGGGACCGCCGCGATATATTACCCTGCGGCGGGGATGCGCCGTCGGGCAGGAGTCGGTTTATCCCCGGCTTGAGACGTCCTTCTCGGACGGACAGGATATTCCCTTCGCGCTGACGACACGCGCGGGTTCACTTCTAGATCCTGCGGTCGCGGGTTTGTGTGTGTGTGTGTCTCTCTGAGCCACGCGCGCGCGGCTTATTGCGGTCATGTGTGGCGGACGGTCCGGTAAATGGACGTGCGCGGCACCATTAATTTGTGAGCAACCGACTTCCCGGTGGAAAATTAAGGCAATGTCGCGGTCAGCTTAGAAGACGAAGACTAACAAAGTCGTTAATATATCTTTTATTTCCACGATGCGGGCCCCGACGATGATTAACACGTTAGCCGCGGTAGTTTCTTGCGCGATAGTTTTTATTTGGATTACTATTACGCAATTAAAAGTTGCCGCGAACACAACGGAACGACATTACATTTGCGGGATTCGAGAGAATGCGACGATTCCGCACAGCGAGAGACGCGCGCGGCTGTACAAAATATTCAAATGAACGCGCGGAACCGCGAAGTTGCTGAATTCCAAGAGAGAGAGAAAGAGAGCCGCACAGGGGACAACAATATACGGACGTTATTTTAACATTCATTTGAGTTCGGGCGCAACAACAGAGAGAGAGTTGCGCGAATTTTCTCCGCCGCTGCCGCGCCTCATGTAACCCGCTCGGGAAACTTCGTCCCCGTTTTTATTTCACCCTTTTCCGGATTTACATATGCGACCCGCGGACTCCGCATTCGTCTGTCGTTATATTGCTTTTTGGCTTGTTCGTTACGCGCGCCGCGAAGTTTTGCCGACGGTGAGAGCGAGAGAGAAAGAGAGAGAGAGCGAGCGAGAGGAACGTTTCCGCTTTCTCGCCCTCTCTCAACCCCGACCTCTTCAGCCACCGTCATCTCGTCCCACAGAATCGTACTTTCGACCACGATATTCGACTGCTCGATCGCCGTCGTCGTTTGCGACGAATTCCATCTCCTTTCGGGATCACGCGTGGAACGCGCGCCACGACGAAGTGCATTCAATAGAAAGCGTATTTTAGTGCGCGTCGCACACTTCGGTCGAGGATCGCTCGTAAAATCCCGCGGGCCAATTTTTCCGACTGCGTCCCTCCGCCGTACCTCCTCCGCCGCGCTTTCCCGAAATAACGTCGATGCAAGAATAGAGCCAATTTTCGATTCGCGCGATCGATCCGCGCCGGAGACTGTCGCCGAGCCGCGCGAATCGAACAACGCGCGTGATACACAGAAAGCACGTTCCACGTGAATAAAACGAGACCGGAATGAGTTTTGAGATTTCGGATCGGTCTAGTCTCTTTGGAAGAACTTTTGTTGTGGAAATTAAAACGCGCACGAAATCAAACACTGAAAAAATATCCGTCTGTTTATAAAATATTTGTATAAAATCGTTTTTCGGTTTTCTAATTTCCGTGCTGTGAAATCATTTCTCATTCTTTTTTTTTTGGCACAGCAATCAAATTCCGTGTTTTTTCTATTTACACAGACAGGGTGTTGTTCGCTATTTGAACGAGTTTGCGCGAAATGCAGAGCGCGTGCACAGCACAAGTACGTGGCGGCACCACTCGCGCGCCGGAAGATGCAGACCCGGCCGACCGTAATTGAGCTGTTGATTGCAAAAGTGGCTTAGAGGCACGGCGTTTTACGAGCGCCGTTTCGGCGCCTCGGCGCGATGTCGGAGCTCCGCGTTTTTATTTTTCGCTCCCGAAGAAGGGCGAGAGGGTTTGAAGGGGGTTGTTTCGCGCAAACTGCAATTCGCCCGCAGCTCCTTATTGCCCCCGCAAATTGACCTAATTCTCGCTACGTGCCGCGGCTGCTCTATAATCTCTTTCGGAGTCGCAAGAAATCTGATCGTCCCGGGCAAAGTAATTTTCCACGCGAGAGGTCACGCGACAGATTCCTCCAATCTTGGGGAAATGACTGCGAAATAATGCTGGTAAACGTTCTAGATAATTTTTATTTATATACGTTACGAGTATCTACAACATCGGTCTTTCTCCATTTTCATAGAAGATACACGCTAAGAAGCTTCTTATATTAATGAGTTCGGAATAGTTACGTCTTATCTTTGCCATCAGAACAAAAAAATCTCTCAATGCAAACCGCTTGAAAATAATTTCGCGCGCGCGACAATATTTTTCTCCCGCAAGAAAATCTCTAGATATATTACTTTTTACTCGCGGGAGCTTTGATAAGAACTTAGAAAAGCTTTTCTCCGTAAATGAGAACTCCGCTATTGAAAACTATCGATCTTTCGGACTTTCATTTTAAGGATTTCCCCGGTAGCAAAGAGCGGAATCGTAATGTTAGTGCAATGTTAACCAAGTTATAAAAACTGGTGAAACATTAAAGTTTGAAGCTTCTATTGATTTTTTTCCTCATTCGGGCGCGCGCTCCTTTCTCCCGAGCTGGTCCCGAGCCTTCTATTCCCGGACGAGTCCGACGGTCACATGTAATCTCTGTGTCTGATTTATAGTTTTTAATTTGAGCCTCCATTTTAACTCTCTCTAGCACGTTCAGCGCGAGAAGGCGCGCAGCGCGAATAAAGACAGGGGGAAAAAAATTCGGGCCAATCTTTTCAATCTTAAGTAGCACCGTTTTTCTTTGTCTCTACGTACCCAAAGACGGAGATTCACTTTGGAAGATTGTGCCGTTTGTGTTAATTCGATAAAGTGCGCATTAGCTCCTCGCATTTAACATTTTTGTAGAAAACCTCGCGCTCCTCGAGCGCGCGCGTGATTTACGATCGTCGAATTCCGCTGTTCCTCAGTTTCAAATGAACACATGATTAAGAGTGTGTCGAGAGAATTATTAGATAATCACTTTCAATTACTTTAATGAGTGATTTCCGAGAGAGTATTTGAGAGGGTTTTGTTATTTCTTTTATCTTTTTATTTAGTATTTTACACATTCAGAGTAGACACTTTGTGTGAATCTCCCGATTGTCGAACACCGGGTTAGAGTGAATATCAACTTCTTGTGAACGACGCGTTTCTGTCGAATCTGGACTTTGGATTTTCCGATTCACTGAGTTCCGCGTCCATCGATGGAAACTGCATTGCACGAAGATCGGTGTGCGCGCAGATGGCAGACGCGTTTGGTCGAACTGTGCGCGCTCGTGGTGTACTCCGTGATTCTCCATTCGTGCAAGAGACCGCGGGAGGAGAGTGACAGCGCCTTCCTAGAAGCGGACGAGGGTCCGACGAGCGTGTCGGTAATCGTCGTTCCTGGATGATTGCGGCGTTCGTCCGTGGCGAGGCGGCGCAGGTGTCGCGAGATTCGCACGTTCCAGTCGGATATGGGCTGGCATTATCCCGCAGAAGAGAAAACGCCGGTGCGCTATCGTCGGCTCTCGCTCGTTTTTCCGACCATTCCCGCCGTCGAAGGGCGTCGGGAAATGGACGCGATAACTCTCGCGCCGACAACGGAAACTTTACGACGCCGTTAGATTTTGTTTCCCAACGCTAACACAACGCCACGGCGTCGAGACTAATGCGTTTGCGCTGTTTGCGGTTTGTCTTAATTCCCGCGAGCGGTAATTAATACTTAATTAAATGCGAATCGAGTTCAAATCGATTTGATATTAATTATTTTCGATGAAACACGCACGCACATACATAATTTGATTTAGTAAAAGTTTTTAAGTCAAAAATTAATATTTGACCATTTTTATCCCCGCATTTTTGTTCACATTTAACTATAGTAGATTTAATTCTCTCAGCAATAGTCGCTCTTTGTTCAATTGGATTATATATTCAGCACTTTAAATATTCGCATTTCCGTGTATTTTATTATATACGCCAGATATTACGGATATGAAAACGTAGCGGAGTTTTGAAAGCTTTAATTAATAGTTCCATTTAGAATGTAGAGGAAAGCACGACCGAAACGATTCTGAAATATTCCGAGAATGACAGAAACATTCAGCAGTTTGTTAGAGTAAAATTATCCTTCTCTTCTCTCGATGACATTTTTTCTCAAAAATTTGTTAATTTTCTCGACAGCGCATCACACATCCGAAAAATAACACTTGTTCGCGCGAACGAAACTAAATTATTTCGACAAACTATTCCTCGAACTGTCATGTAACTGACTTCATTTTACGAACGAAATCGCACGGATCTCTCGGATAAGTTTTTATCCAGACTAATATTTACTGCAATCTGCGCGAGGCTTTTGTTTTCTGTCGGAAATTCCTCTGTTTTATTTAGAAAAGCAGTTTCTTGAGCGCGCGCGCGTTTCTACCTCTTCGCGAATTTCAAACTTTCCATTCCACGGATTAGACCGAACTTAACCCCTTTTAAATCCTTCGGATCTCAAGAATGCTTGAATTTTCAAACTCGAAATCCGCGGAATCCTCCAAACGGTCGGTCGTTGCAAAATTCTTTTCCGATTCCGGGAATATGTCTCGCAGTTCTTCGGGTCCATAGTCTCGAACGCAGGCATCACAGGCGTTAACTCGATGATGTTAATTCACTCCGGACACGCGAATGGCTTAAATTTTACCCTCGTCCGAAAAGCAGACAAAGGAGCCGAGAAAAGGAGCCCGTCTGCGATGCGACGACGGCCGTCTGCTGTTCGCGAAATAAATCTCGCGGGCAGAGCTTTCCGCTGCCGCGGCCTCGCTTTAATGCACCGCCGTTACTTTTAATATACTAATCACGCCGTAACGTATTTCCACGTGCGCGCAGCGAAATTCGCCCCGGGGCGAAATTTCACGTCGGGGAGTAATTTCCCCGTACGCCGATATTTCACGCGCGTGCCCTGGGCCAAGATTGGCTCGATTCTCCGACCTCCTCCCCCCTTTCGCCCTCTCACATTCTTGCTCTTTTTTTTTCCTTTTTTTTCCTTTTTTTTTTTTTTTTTTTTCGCGCCGTTCCCGCTTTTACCCTCTTCTCCCTCTCCCACCTTCATTCCGGTCCCCTTCCTACCTCCGGCTTCCTTTTCGGCCGGAACTAGCATCTCTACTATCTTAAGTAGCCGTAAAAGAGACGCTCGCTTGTGGAATTCGTAAGAGCACCTTGCTTGCTCTCTCTCCGCCTACGCCTTCGCTCGATTTGCTCTCTTTATTCATTCCCTCGTTCCTCTCCCCCTTCCTCGTCGTTTCTCTTTTTTTTCTTTGTCTCTGTTCTCTCTCCCTGTCTTCTTCGTTCTCGAGCGGACGTCGAGAAAGGTCGAGGCGGAATTTCAAGCGCTCGGGTCTACCTTCTGTTCTACCTTCGCAGTAACGCGCAAGGTACACGTGTGTGGAGCATACTAAAGCGACAGTTTACTTTGGTTTATTCGACGTTACGAGTCGAGTTCGATCTCGCCGCGTTACGCTACAACAGCAGTCGAGGGAGAGGATCGTTAAATCTGATCGCGGGATCGCGCGCGATTGGTGAGAGCGACGTTCGCGCGAGTATGTGTTTTAGATTGTTGACGATAAAAATATAATTTCTACATAAACCCGGAACTCATTCCCGGTGTGAAACATGAATGTGTTATAACACACACACACACACAGAACGCGCGGAAATTGACTGCCCACGCCGCTCTCCCGAGATTTTATCTCTTCCCGTTTCTGTATTCTATCTCAGAAGAAAACAATTCTCCTGTTAGATTGCACGAGAGTAATCGGATAAATTGATACAAAAAAAAAAAAAGGCACTGACCTACAAGTAACAATATAAAAGCACCGTTGAGCATCGCAACGGTAGAGTTACGCATTTGAATCGTGCGCTTTTAATCGCGTGCGGAGATATTGTTAATTAACATATACTTTCCAGAAAGAAAATGTTAGAGTGTACGTGTGACTATCGATAACAATTTAAATTCCTCATTTCAACAGAGCTTTCGTTGATATTTTAATAATCCGTGTGTCATTTGCGCAAATTACATTTATTTGATTCCGATTTATTCGATGCTTCCGTACGATTTTACGCCGCTAATTAACGGGAGATTGTCGCGATGTAAAAACTTACGCTTTGAATCGGCTCGTACTCGATTACGTCCTCGAAGGAAACTGTCCGATATCTTGAGATATTCCTAGCTTGACGCGAAGTAAAGAGCTCCGCGCTCTTTTATTTTTTTTTTTTTTTTTTTTTTTTCATGTTCCGCGCTCGCTTTTTCCCTGGCACGATTTCAAAGCAGCCGCCCTGTTTCCACATACCCACTCGTTCCCGATAATCGCGCGAAAAAAGAGCTCTTCCTCATCCCTGCCTCTCTTTCTCTCTTCTTGCGTTATATATCCCTCGATTTTAATTTTCAACATCGCGGAGACCGAATCGCGGTCGATCCGCAAAAATTCGAGACGCGATCGATTTATGGATTTCTGCGGGGTTCAAGTTTCCTTAAATTTTCCGTCGTTAATACGAGCGTTTTAATCAAAATTGAAACTGATATTTTTCGCATTTTAATTAAAAATAATAAGTTTCTTTTTTTTGTTTTTTTGTTTTTTTTTTGCTGAAAAGTTTCAAGTTTGAAATTTCAATATCCTGGTAATTAAAAAGCCGATGTTAAAAATTGTATTTTTAATTTCCTGGAACAGATTTTATTTTGACACGTTTGCATCGAAATTTGTAATTTATCTTGTCTCCCCTCCCCGCACAAATTTATAATTCAAACTTGCTTTTCGTATTCACTTTCCTTCGTCGGATGCATATAATCGTTTCTCGAATGCAAATTCGATGAGTTTCGATCTGTAACGTGTTCTGTATGTGTCTGCGCGTCTGTAGTTATGACAGTGAACTAGATACAGAGAAAACCGGAGCAAGATCGACTGCCTCTCTGTAATCCTTTTACAATGTTATCGCTTGACAGCGTCGACGCGGGAATATCGGAAACAGACGAAAAAACGAGACGTGTGCGATACGTCCGTTTCGCGGTTTACTTCCATATGAGAGAGCGTCAGAGTGAACAAAAAGGTCGGGAGATTAAGGAAGAGAGAAAGAGAGAGAGAAAGAGAAAGAGAAGAAGAACGACGAGAGATAGAGACAAGAAAGACAGCACGTACGTCCGACGTCGGTCGAGTCTGACGAAACTTTGCTCGACTCTGCTCCGGGAATATCCCGCGGAAACGGAGGATTAATTCTCCGTCGGAAGTTTTGACGTCTCGAACGTTCGAGCCGGGCACGGGAGGAAGCGTTTAAAGTATTATCCTTGAGACGCGCGCGTTTCCCGATGCCCGAGGTCGGCGTCGAGCGAGAGATGGCGGAATATCGAAGAGAACCCGCGACTCGATATCGACCAATTCGTTCGGCAGCGAGGGGTAATAAACATTTAACGTTGTCTTTCCCGAAAATGTTAAGCTCTCGTTTCTCATCGTGTAATCCGTGTTGCATTTTGTATATTAAAGATTGTTCAAAATCGAGATCAAAAAATTTTACTAAGGGGGTTACTAAAATATTTATTATTATTTTTTGTGAAAGAAGATATTACACGCCATCAGATGTTTTACTCGTCTTTTTTCTTTTTGTATTTCCGTTTCAATAGAAACTTAGAACCTTGCGTACACTCGATATTTAATTAGGTATATACTTCGCTCTCCCTCTTTTTCGCGTTTCATCGTAAAGACGACCTGACGCCATAATCGGTCGCCTTTAATAAGGGTTACCTTCGTAAGGACCTGTACATCGTTGCCATTAATTAAACCGCCGAGCGCGATTTACGCCTAATAAATATCCACCGTCTAATATCAATCTAGACGGCATCAATCATGGATGCAATAGATCACGCGATATGACTTAATTGCGATCGGATCGCCCGTCACCCCTCGGTGAGTGAGTCGGTGACGTCTCGCCCTTCCGTGCCGGGTTGCGTCGACATCCCCGCGGACGTTCGTCATTAGGTCGCGACTTATCGAACCTGGCACGCGTCTCTCGTCCTTCCTCTCCCTTCCGACCCTTTTCCCAACCCCCTCCCTGTTAGCGAAAGACTTGACGTAAGACCCTTATCGGTTCCGACCATGCCGGAGCAGATCCGTCGAGCGACGACGTTAATAATAATCTTTTTCGACGTAACAACGACGGTAGTGCCATCCTCCCTCTTGCCGGGGCTTAAGATGCATATAAATATTGCCGAGCGTGGCCTTGAAGCGGGGATTACCGCGCGTGAAAGGGCGCGCATCGCTCTCTTGCCAGCGGCCCTTTTGTCAGCTCGCTTATTCCGCAATTCCCGCTCCTTGCAGGTATAATAAGGTGAGAATGGCGGGCCGAAGATCGCGAGCGTTTATTATTCCGTTTAATCCTTTCAGATTTCGCGTATAATAAGTATGTTCTTTTCTTTTTTTTTTTGTATATAACATCCCGCAGTACATTTTCGCTTTTTTTTTTTTTTATTGTTTTTGATTTACGCGCGAACGCGCCATTTACAAGATCGGTAATTGGACGAAGAGTGACTTAAAAAGAGGATCGCAGGATGATCTGCTTAATAAATTTAATCGGAAACTTTTGTTTTCTTTACTCGTGGGAAACAACGCACATGTACGAAAATTACTCTTCAATTAATAATAAATAAATCACTCTCTAATTATTTCATTCTCGTGATTAATGACAGTTTTTGCGAATTTAAATTCCAAGTCTTAATCATCGTGATAAGGCAATCCCCGTGTTCATTAAAGTCGGCTATCATTTCTCGTCTGTGTGTTACACTCCGCATCAAGATATTCTCGCGTTCGCGAATTAAATCTGATATCACTCGGTTGCACGAGAGAAATATAAATAATCGCGGGTCGGATTATCGTTCACGGGGAGTCACTCGTAATGGCATCCTCTGTTTTAATGTCCGTCACCGACTCCCCACTCCGCGGCAGGCGCCTCTCGAGGAGTCGTAAAGTCGAAATATTTATTTCAAATGCGGCCTGTAAAGTACATGAGGCCCCGCCATTACAAGTCATTTTCATGGGGCCTCCGAGATCAAACGAGCTGATATTTACGTTCTATGCCTTTATGCTCGTGTGTCCTCTCGGTGGGCTCCGAGAGCTGCCGGTCCTGCGACGATCGCGCGGGAAAGAACAAAAAAAAAAAAAGAAGGATGTGAAAAAATATCTCGTCTACCTTTGTCATTGCTCGACAAAACTTACATCGCGCGACTTGTTAATTAATCGGAAATGACAAATCGATGCGCAGTATGTATCCAGTAAAATTTATTTATAAAGCAATAAGCTTTTGCATTTTTTTAACGCCGTCATAGCTTTCTACTTGGTTCACTCGCTTCGGTGATGTTTCTATGAAAATAAAATATTCAAGGAATATAAAACACATTTTTCTGAGAAAGGAAGAGAGAGAGAGAGATTTTACTTTTGTATTTTTATGATTCATGCTTTTCAACACAAATGCAATAAAGCCACTGCAAAATGGAACGGAAAGTCGACGGGCCAGAGAATCGGGACTTTCTCGCGTTGCCGAAAAATGATTGATAGTGCCGAATTGAGCACGAAGAATCTCGAGAATACGAATATACGTCCTGGCAAGGAGATTCGCGGAGGCGTGTAAATTCAGTGCGAGAAGTAGGTCGATTCTTCGTGTTTTCCCCGAGTAAACTACTATATTCCGCGTTTTTCGAACCGGATGGACCGGTAACGTCCGTTTTAACGGAATTTCGCGCGCGCGATGTTTTCTGGCGCCGCCGCGTTACGGATTTTTGACTCCGAAGCTAACGCGGCCCGAAGGAGTAAACACTTCGGATTCAATCAAAATATTTATGGGACACCTTTTGAATGTTTTCCGGAAAGCGTAAGTCGCGCTCGTGCCAAAGTATATCACGTTTTAGCGAACACAATGCGAGCAGCAATATTTCGGCTGCCTCATATACGTCGAAAATATACATTCGACTCTCCCGGAGAACAAGATGCTCTTCCGGACTGCTCCGCCTGTAATATATCGTTCGGATGCGCGTTTTTTTCGAGACAGTTCGTAAACGCGCGCCTCGGTAGCAGTTACGATGCTTCACGCCATCGAGGGCGGAGAAAAACTTTGACGGGGCCGGGTTCGACGCCGCGAAAAAGCGGCGTAATCATATTTAATATCGTCGTAAAAATGTGCACTTATGCGCACATCGAAGACGAGACGCTTTTGGTGCGAGACGCGGATCGAGGAGATGTAATTAACAGGAAGAAAGAGCGAGAGAGAGAAAGAGGCTGAAAAAATCGCCGGAGGGTGGGGAAAAGAAAAAGACACGCGTAGAAACTCACGTGAGACAAAGAGTGAAGCCGACACGTATTATTCCGGTTGAGGCGTTCCGCATTTTTATTGTTACAGCCGCGACTTAACGTCGCCGAGCATAAAAGTCACGCTACTACGCCGGCCTATCGTCGATTTGCATCTGTCCGACCGGAAGAGACCTCTTCTCTCTTTCACGTCGAGCTACAATTCGTAGCTAATATACGGCGGAACTCATCGAGCCGATGTGAAAGCGCGCGAGAGCGGAGTTGTAAATCCCGCGCGTGTCGCCTGTATTTTATTTATACATACACATATGTGTGTATATACTATAATATACATCGAGTTTCTTGTCGATATATCGATGGAGGACTACATGTATTCCGAATATACGTAACTCGATACGTAGTACGATTGTGTGCGCGGATCGATAAGGATTAAAAAAAAAACATCCTCTTAAAAACTTCGTATGTACAGAAATAACAAAAATGGTCAATAAAAGTTGATGAAGTTGCGTTGAAATGTATTTTTAATTAAAAGTTATTTACAATATTGTTGTGCTTACGTTTCAACCACGTCCTCTCTTCGATGCAAAACAGAATTTGTAAATACAAATTGCGAATAATTGTGAGAATTAAAAATACATTTTAACGCGACTTTATCAGCGTTCGGCTTTTATTGGTCTTTTTTTTTCAACTTTAAAAAACTTTTTCTATCGCGTAATATCGTCGCACTTGATGAAAACACGTTAATTTGAATACGCTTAATTGAAAGCGCGATAATAAACGTGTGTGCATGGTTTTGATAAAAATTTCGAATTGCCAATTTAGAAGGAGAACTGATGATCGAAGAGTTTTTCCAGAAATCTCTTCGAGAAAGTCGCGCGCGACGGATTTTGAAATTATTAAATTTCAACGAGGTCGCGAGACGTTCGAATTCGATTTAATCTGAATCCGATCGGCGATACCCTAATATAGCGATATTAAATGGGCGTACACGCGAACAGCCGCTTTCCGATGTGTATTGAGGCTGCTGCGCGAATTCTCAGCTGCCTCGCGACGACGACAATGACGACGACAACGACGACGCTTTCTCTCCCTCAACGGAGAGCCCGCTCCCGCCGATTAAGGCTCTCGTATCGAGACGAGTGTTTCTCGGATTAACGTGGACTTTTGTCGTCTTAATTAGCTTACGGGACGCTGCTCATACGGCCGATCGGTATAAGAGCACGGCAACCGCAGCGTCTCGAGGTCATCTTCTCGGTAATCTGCGTGCACTCCTAATGAGCGCGGCTATAGGAAAGCAACGCTTATGTTAAACTTGACTCCGGCACGCCATTCTTTCTCTCCGTCTTGCTTTTCTCTCTCTCTCTCTCTTTCTCTCTCTCTCTTTCTCTTCTTACTCTTTCGAACCCTCTTTCTGCAAGTTCTTTTTCGTTCGTCTGCGCGCGCGCATCCGTTTTTTCTTATTTCGTCCACCTGGACGAAAGCGGATGGTAATCGATTTAAATTGAAGAAACCTACATAAAGATCGGTAGTTAATTCACGCCGCCATGGTGGTTCACGATGTACGATAAATCGAGGCGCGCCTTTTGTGCGACGGTCAACCTTGAGGAACGGATGTTGCGAATTTAACGATGGTAATCCGTCCGGTTTAGTGGCTTTTTTTTTTTTTTCTCAACGCGATGATGTATTCTCGAACAAGTTCGGTAGACGTCTTAGCTCTTATTTTCTGAATTTTATGTTAGAAGTTATATTAAAGAGATTTTTAAAGATCATCTCTATATTATGCACTGTCCAAAGTTGCAAAAATTTGCATTCTGACGCACCGCACCACGTATTTGTCAGGATTTTTTGCATATTTTACAAATTCTAGAATTTAAAGCCTTTTAAAAAGATTAGTTTGACAAAAATATTTAAATTTCCTTTAACCCGACACATATTTTTAATTTTTCCTTCGTTTTTGATCGCGGTTACATAAGTTTTATTTTCGTCGGTTTTCTTAAATCATCTGTGCGGAATTCACTCTCACGGATTTACGCGCGATCGATATTCATAAGGGTTGCATTTTTCTTTCGGACAAAGTTTATATCACACGCGCCGCGCTCGAATCGGTCGCACAATTTCCAGCCGGAAGTGGCAGAAATCGCTTTTCGCAGGCTTACGAGAGCCATGGGCATTTCCGCGAGCTCGTCGGCCGTTTTTCACTGTTTCCCACCAACAGCGGAGGCGGCTGTGTGGTTGCTGATGGAGGGTCGGGAGTTGACGCCGCGGGGCTTGCCGGTGCTACTTTCGTTATTTATGTGCGGCGATATAACCACTCTCCTACGTCGCCTTTCGCGCTCGCCCTATAAAGCGCCGCGGCTCACCCTTCGTCCTCACTTTCGGCTGTTCCGAGGTCGAACTTGGGTTACCGCGGCAGGGGTAAACAGGCGCCGTGCAAAATGAGACCCGGTGGTGTTATACTATTATTGCCGGTTCCGAGCGACTAGCGCATTGCCTGAAATGAAAAGAGACCCTTCCCATCTGAACGCGAATCGAGTCGAGTTTACGATATGACATCCTAAGCATCAACACACACTCTTAGACATCTTTGTGCCGCTATTGAGGATGGGAGAAGAATCTGTTGTTCGCAATACGAAATGCTTTGTATCTGTCCCGAGGGTGAAGTGTGTTGAATCGTTTTTTTTTTATTTTTTATTTTTATGCGACCTGAATGTAGCAATTAATTGTTTGAGTTTTAATTAAGCGGAAGTTGCCGACGATGTGTACATTTCGCTCCGTCTTGTTTGATTTACAATAACGCAGCTTGTGTTCTTCCATTTCGTTTCGCTACAAACATTCTTCCTCTCTCCCCCCTCTTAACTCACCCTTAAGCCATTCCGCACAAAGTTAATGTAATTAAATATAACCACTTACAAGAGGGTGATAAATATAAATTACACAATTTAAAGGTACAAGCTAATCAATTTAGCGAGTACGCGCGCGCTATTTCCTCCGAAGCTTTACGTTGCCAGTAGACGCGTTGGAATTTGAAACAGGGCTTTGCTCCTGCTTTCTCGTTCGTCTCTTCGACAGATTTATATTTAAGGAACAAAGAAATTATGTGGGTGGAAACACGCAGCGCTTTCTATCTCGTAACTTTAATCCTCGTCTTCTTTCTTTTTTTTATTTTCGTCGTTTCGGCTGGGCAGTCCTACCGGATCGATTAATAAGCTTCCGGTCCGATACCGTTCTCGCTGTCTAGCGAACCATCTAACTTTGGACGGCCGGTCAGTTGAGTGTTAACAAAGCGGAGAATGTGTTTTGAAAGAACCGACAAAAGAAAACAATGTATTCCTATATATAAATTCAGAAACGATAATTAATCGCACGCGGAGAAAAAAAGCGAGATCGCGCATTCTGATCGCATCTTCTTGCACGCAGATTTCATCTCACCTTCTTCTCACCGCTTTCCCCATCTCCTCCTGTCCCATCCCCATCGTCGTCTCGCGCGCCCGATAAAAAACCGGCGGCGATCGTGTGTATGGGGTTAATTTCACTTGGATCTTCCACACACGCGCACGGCGTTCCGCGCTGATGGATTTTCACCTCTCACCCTTACCGACTCATCCGGCGTTAATTATACGGGGAATGAGGACGAGTACGCGAGGAATGCCGTTGAATTTATGACGTCGACGTATAGAGACGGACACGACGGGAACGATTCGCGGCGGCGGCAGCGATCCCGAAGAAATCGACGGCGATTAGGCGCGCGTGGGATAATTTCAGCGATTACGTTCCGATTAGACGATCTTCCGCTTCGGACGACGACGCGGCGATCGGCCAGGCAGAGATCGCCGATTCAGGCTGCCGTAAACCGCGGCGGATCGATCTTAATTAGCAATGCCGTTCAGGCTAATGGGAAACCGCGCTCGGCCACATGGTAATGACACTTAATGCGAACGGTGTCTCGTAAAGATCGTGCGGAGAAAAACACGGAAAACGATTCTTCGAACGGTAGTAATTTTTGCACTATTCACTACACACAACTTTCTCTTAGAAACGAAACGTGTAATTTTCATCACGTGTTTCAACATTTGCCTCACAATTTGTTGTTGATATTTTGTTTATTAAAGCGCGTGTATATTTTTCTCTTCGAATTTCGTCGCTCCGCATCGCCGCACATTGTCGCACAGTCGTTCTTCTTTTTTTTTTTTCTCCTCCGCGTCACACACGACAACAACGCTCGTGTCAGCGCGCAAATTCAGAGCGATCGAGAACGGGCGCATTTCCAAATTCCCGACGGAACGTGCTCCGCCGCCGCCGCCGCCGCCGCCACCGCCACCGCCTTCCGTCGTATCGTTCGACCGCGATGTTGCTGCAACGGCGCGCGATGCGATGCAACGATAAAGCGCATAGGCGCATCGCATGCTGCACGGCATCCGCGCTTTCGTTCGAACCCGGGATGCTGCGCACGCGGTGTCGGTTATATTACACGTCGGTATAACGCGCGCGTGATTTATGCCGCATGGCGGCGCGCGGCATTAAATGGATCATCCGACGTCCGACGTATGGTACACACGCGGCCCGGCAGTCACCTACGTAGAAATCCGCGATTTATAACGCGGCGGAGCGAAGGGCACAGCGCGTATATTCCCTCGTTCTCTATTGCATCCGCGTTTCTCTTTTCCTCTCTCCGCGCGCGCGTCTCTTTCTCTCTTTTTCTCTTTTTCTCCTCTTCCATCGGCTTTCCTTTTTATCGCGGCCGCGCGCGATTGTTGCCAGCGTCATGTTCCGCGCGCGATTGCATTCGACACCGCTGTGTGTCCATTGTCGGCAAGATTAACAATCGCGGGTCTGATTAAGCGACGATCGATGCTCGCGCTCAGGAATTTTTTTCACCGTTCAAATCTGCGAGGCATTTTCGCGCGTCGACGATCTCTTTTTTTGGGGGATTTTTTTTTCTTTTTTTTTTTTTATTTCGTCGCTACATAAACTTTTAACAATTTCGAGTGACTTTAATAAAAAGTGTAATTTGATTTTTCGATCGCCGACGTATTCGAGCGCGCGTGATATTTGAATCACGGCGATTTGTCACATTTTTCGCGGCGGAAAAATCTATTCGAGATTTATCAGAAAATTTGTGACGGAAGGGACACTATATCGTCACTAACGCTTCTGTATATATTCCCCGCATTGTCGGGTGGTCTATTCGTGGGAAGCTGCATTCGGTCGGAATGGAAAGTTCACGTCAAACAGGGTATTGAAAAGATATTACGCTGGAAAAAAGCAAAGCCGGCCCAAGAGAGAAGTCCATCCGCTGACGTATAACCCGACTGCTGATGATATTTTGCCAGCCAATAATCGCCCACGTAGAAATCCGCGATTTACAACACAATGGTCGTAGGGCACGACACGCGCGCGCACACACGTTTCCGCGTCTCCATTTCTGTCTTTTCTTCTTGCCGGCGTCTCCGCCGCGCTTCTTGCAGCTGTGACCGTGTAAGAGAGCTGCGTCGGCTTTCGCCAATCGATCGAGCGTGGCTGGAAACGCTGTCATTGAATTAATTATGCGCTTTCACAACTCTCCAAATTTGTAACAGCGCGGGGAGGAGACACGACCCTCGCGACGTTATTAAAACGACACGGCATCAATTCGCAACCGCTCTGTTTTGCTTCATCATGATTTAAAGAGCGAATTGTGTTCAGAAAGCGTGTACGTGTGTGATTGTATTGATAAATAATTCAATATGCACGAAAAATTTTAAGCTTGATATGTTTTATTCACAAATGTGTGTTTTTGTTTTTGCGTGTTTGTTTTTACTCGGATTATCTCTAATTTATTTATTTATTTATGCATTCCCGTTTATCGGAACTGCGTAACGTCAAGGAGATTCGCGATGTGTGTAATATAACGGCAATAATGTTTATTCTATAAATTATTCGCAATAAAAAATATGTGATACTTACGGCTACAACCTAATTATAGAAAATAAACAAAACTCTCAATATTTTTGTTTATCGATTACGCTCTGGTCTCTTGAGGCCAGTTGCAATAAACAATGTGCAGTAATTAAAAATAATGCAAAAAATACACAGCGCACTTCGTTCTTTTTTTTTTTTTTTCAAGGAAATAAATATTGATTGAAATAATTTAATAAATAAAATAATTTTTGTAATTAATTCAAACTGTCAGTCTCTTCGCAAAGGATGCGCGACGGCGTCATCGTTCACGATCTCTCGACTTTCCGCTTCGCACGACCGCGCCTCTACGCGCGAAACAGTGACGTGAGTGACCCCTCGTGTTCTGCAGAAAACCTGTTTCTCACGTTTCAAGTTTTCCGCGAGCTCCGTAACAGTACGCGCGGTTTAAGGGTTAAGGTCGCCCTTGTACACTCGTGCTCGGTCCGTTATCGTCTCCGTTTCTTCTTCGCTGTCTCGGATATTTATTTTCCGCCCGCTTCCGGATAGTAAATCATCGCGCCGACATTCCGCGCAACCGATCGCCGCTAATTTAAATATCAATTCATTCCCCGCGCGCGCGATCCTCTTCCAAGGCTTCCGCGTTACGAACGCGTTTCAAGTAGATACACGACGATAAACGTTTCACGCTCTCGCGCGTCTTATTTTTACGCGTCTTATCCAATGTATTGTTCGGATTTTTTATTTCTAATAAACTTGTGTGCGTTGCTTGTGTGTGTGTGTGTTTACAGAGACATAGAGATTTTGTTTTAATTATATTCTAACGCGCGTTAGGTTCTGCATTGCGCGACGTTCTTATTGTCAGCTCGAGGTTGGTTCAATCCGGTTTCTTGCTTGGCGACAATTCACATTGTGAAGCATCTCGCGAACACGTGTCGATATCGTGTTTCTCCGTGTGAAAGTATCTTCGCACCGAACACACGCAGTTAATTAGTCGCAGAAAAATTCAACTTCCTTGCTTATCTCCGAAATGAACAAATTGAACGTCTTTTATACTTTGCGCTTAAATAGCCGCGCAACATACAAAGACACAGAGTCATTTCGTCGTGAGATCGTCATTTTCTCCGTTGGTCGTTTTAAAGACCGTGTGCGTTCTCGCAGCCAGATCGGCTGTCAAAAGTGCAAGGTCGTATCGCTAAAAGCGATAGCTTTAGCGTCCCTCCGACGAGCCCAAACGGTGCCCTCGGAGGGACGCTAAGTGCAGTGTCTCCGAGGTGCAGCAACCGCCGCAGCCTGCGAGAAAGATGGAACCGGTTCCGAGGCAGGCCTCCTCTCCCTCTCATTCCCGGTCTCTCTCTCCTCTTCGAGACTGCCGAGCAGTCGATCCGAGCCGGCTCGAGGTCACTACAGGCCATCGCCTAAACCAAAGTAAACCCCGTTTCATCTTCCTTTCTCCCGCTCGTCGTCTCTCTTTCTCGTCCTTCTCTCGCTCTCGCCTCGCATCTCTCGGCGGTCTCATCCTCGTCTCGCTTTCCTCTCCCCGGCTCCTTCTCCGTTCTCCTTTCACCTCGACTCTCTCTCCTTCCTGTCTCTTCTCTCCAGGCCTGGATCATCTACCGGCCGCGGTGTCAAGGGACTCACGGGGTCTGAGATCGCCGCCGGTACATCGGGGAGAGAGAAACTGGTAGCTTTTAAACTACGTTAAAAGCGATATCCGACATTCGACGGCGCGTGAAAGGCGCTTTGCACCGATTTTGTCTGCGCGCGGCATTCTTCGCGTTACAATATTATTGGCAATTAGCGACCGATACGGAGCTGTGGCCCCCTCCACCCACATCTACCATCGCTTTTGTCGATCTAAATCATCCGACGCGAATTACTATGCATCGAGTGCTAATCAGGTCGATTGTATCATGCATGTTTTGGCGATATTAATTTGAGATCGCGTGTTTAATTATTTAACAATGAAATATTATGCAATATATATTAGTGTGTTATACAAATGCAATAGATGGCTGATTAGAGCATTATGAAAATCCGATAGATGGTATGTAACGTAGTTGGTATGGATTTCACATATGCTGCGCGCGCGCGCGCGCACACACACACACACAATTTAATCGAACACAACAAATGTTAAACGCACGATTAAAACAGGTATGTTGATATCAACAATAAACAATTTTGAAAAAGAAATTTTTAAACTTTTACTGAGAAAGTTGCGCAAAAAACTGTTTTATTCGATGAAATATCGTACGCAGTCAAGTGTCGAGTAAAGCACACTCTCTCTAGCGTGCACCATGCAAGCCACTTTCTCCCGTTACGTGCAACGCGAGAAGCGTCAACTAGAAATGTCACGCAGCAAATGTCAGATGTAAAGCTAGGCTTTGGGGCTCCGGAATTGGTTATCCGTCCCTGCGGTTTCTCCCTCCGTCGCCACCTTGATATTCCTCTTTCGGTCACTCTCCTCGCCCCGCAGCCGCGGGGGTGTGAATTACGCATCCCTCCCTTTCCTCCTCGCTTCGGCATCGCGCGTAAGATTACAGCCTGGGATCGCTCGGTCGGTCGGCCGACGGACGACGATCGATCGATCGATCGACCGATCTATCTGGCCGATCCCGGCCGGCGATCAGGCGTCAACCTGTGCACGCGGTCTCTCTCTCTCTCTCTCTCCTTCTCCCTCTCTCTCGGCCGCCCAGAATCTGTCTTGTGGTGAAGCGCGAGATGACCGGATGTTCCTTTGTGAGAACATGTCGTGTGTAAGGGATCCCGATTGGTCGTGAGGCTCTCGGAGATCTCCGGATGGCATTATTAAGTGTAACGGCCACCGCGTTACGCGCGTAATGACGACGCGATCGAATTAAATCCGGGTCGGTGCTCTATCGGCGCCTATGTAGCGCCGTGAATTCGAGGGATATTGAGAGACAGAATTGGACGGTCCGGAGAGAGACGGTCGGTTTGTGGGCCGCTCCGGGCGTCAATGATGGAAACTAGTAGAGTAGTAACTACAACACTTAATAGGATATAGTTCTCACAATCGACTCAAAACTGTCCACACGCTTAATTCCCAACACAAATTGGAAATACATAAAATCTAATTTTCAATATAAAAATTTATAATACATAATTCATTAATTTCTATTTTGTAAAGTTTTAATAAAAACACACACACTTTCAAAACTGTTTTAGCGAATAAGAAAAGTTTGCAAGTGGGAAATACACTAACGTGCAAAAGGAAAATGAAGAATTCGAGTAACATCGACGATAGTGCGCGACACTCGATTCGCTCTGACGTTTCTGCGTTTTCTTACTCGCGTTCTTCCGCGGCGGGACGTATCCCCCTTCTCGCTCTCCTTTACGCGCGGGTATATAAATCCCGGGATCCTTAACCGGTTCGCGAGGAATTCGCGCGGTAAGAAACGTCGAAATCCCTCGTCCTGCTCTCGTCTCCCCTCCGCTTGCTGGCGCGTTCGCGGTTGGTGAAAAAAACACTCGGAAAAAAGCGGTAGTTTGTCGATCGATCGTCCCAAGAAATTACGAGATCGCGATGAAATCGATCGATCTTCAATTTCCGCCGGGGAAATCCATCACCATAATCGCGCGAATTGAGATCTTTATTCGCACGGAGCAATAATTTCTTTGTTCATTTTTTTCTTTTATTTTCTGCCAGAAACTCGCTCGGTTGAATTTTTATTTTTTTTTTATACGACGACGACGACTTTGGCTCGCAACAGTTTTATTGGTGACACTTTTTCGCGTTCGTCATCCGCGCGCGAAAAGTACCAGCGTCATTTCGCGCGACTTTCTCTTTCTCTCTCTTTCTCTCTCGGTGATATACATCCTTGGTGCGCGCGCTCCGCTTTCTCGCCTCGAAAATTTCCATACTAGATACACAATACGCCCATAAATCACCGCGTTTCGCGGCGAGATACTATCGCAGAGCCAATCCTGACTCGAATTTCGCCGCCGCGATCGATTTTACCACCGCGACTTTCCGCGCCCAATCCCGGCTGTATCCTTCGGCGCGCGAAATCATATTAAAAATAATCTCACTCTCGAATCTCTGCGCGCGCTCTTTCTAATTGATAACACGTCGAATATGTGCTCGTTCGCATGAATCTTTTCTCTCTGACCGAAAACGCGTCATCTGCGCGATTTTACCTGAATGTTGAAAAAAAAAAAAAGAACGTCAGCCGCGCGAAACGAGATCTGTGTCACATGCGTTTTCTTCGTCATTTCAATTTATTTTTAGCGTAATCAGATTGTGCGTGCTTTTAGAATGCAAATTGCATCGGATGGATTGACGAGCTCGCACTCTCGTTTGTTTTCCTATCTCTTCGCTTTCCTCTCACTTCTTACGTCTATCGCGGTTTTGAGACCGGATCCTTATTGCTGGAAGAACTCGGATGCATATGCAAGACACCCAGATGCATATTTTAAACTTATAGCAGTTCGCCTTCAGAATTTCGCCGACGACGACGACGCTGCAAGTTTGCCTCGTACGCGAAACCCGATTATCACTTGATGGCAGAGAGAGAGAGAGAGAGAGAGAGAGAAAGGGAAAGGAAGAAAGGGGATGAGAAACACGGGGATCTCGCGCAGGGTTGCCGGGATTTACGCGACGGTGCCTTGCTACAAGAACAAAACGCGATAGGGCATACTCGGCGACCCGTAATATCGATCACCGCGCCGATTCCGCTCGCGTTTATCGGCCGTTCTCCACGTACGGGCATATACGTGCGACATCACGCGGGGTAAAATTCTCTCCATTTTTTTTTGTCGTTGACGAAAATCACCCTTCCGAAAATCCGTTCGCGCTCTTACGGCACTTGCGTGGAAAAACATCCGCCTCCCCGCGGTCTCCTCCCTCCCCTCCCCTCCCTCTCTCTCTCTCTAACGACCGACCATTCAATATTTTCAAAAACCAATTTCGCGTTAGAATGTTTGCCCCGGCGCGCCGTCGGCGGAACGTCGAGGGGGAAAACGCGGAAGCGTGTTCCGAGGGGGAAATTTCGAATATCGGGGGCACGTGTGCTTAACCACGTAGAACGTACTCGTTGAATGGCCCCAGATACATACACCCCCTAGATCGCGGGTTGAGATAAGAGAGCCCGGGCCCGTAGAGTACACCAATAAACGATAATCCAGGCGGCATGACTGCCGCTCCTACGAGCTCGGAGCCATCATCCACCCTGCGCCTACTGCAACGACCTACCACGGGTGCATTTAAAATGGACCGCCTGCGAGCGCGTCGGTCGTTGTTTCTCGGGAGAAACAGTCTTAACCGTTCTGGAACCCCACTCCCCCGTTGCGCCGGCTGTATATGCCCGAGCATATACGAGGAGGGGGAAGAGGGGGGGATTTGGTTGGCATTCCACCCTCGAATATTCAATCGGACGCATTACCGCGACGGGGGCGAATTGCGAGACGAGGGTGACTGCGGGGACACGGCGCGCGTGGGGTCAGGATGTAATCCCGCGGCCACCGCAGGTTGCGGGTGTTGTGTGCGACCGGTAGATATACACGCAGAGATGCGCCGTGAAGGGCGCGTCTCTGATACTGTGTGTTTGCGCAGCGAGCCGAGCGTGAATAAATCCGTGGGGCGGCGAGAGCGAAGGCGCGGCGGGACGCCTCGCGAGAGATATGTAGATTACGTGTAATTGACAGGAGGATATGAATCTGTAATGAGAATTCATTATTGATCCGTTTAGAAGGATAAATTATGACTCATTCGATTTCGCGTCAGCGAGCGCGCCAGAGAGAGCGCGTGATCGGTAAAACCCGGAAGTTTTGCGTCAATATAATTAATTGGCATTAATCATCGCGTGTCGCGCGTGTCTCTTTTTGTTCAAAAGAAAAAATTCTCTTTCATTTATTCTCCTTCGCATTTATTATCATCTGCCTCTCGCGTCATTATCTCACTATGTTATTAGACGTACATTACGAGTGATTAGGAGGATAAATTACGAGTCTCGCATCCGATATATCGCGCATCGGCTGCGGGAACGCGATGCAATAAAACCGCAGGGAGTTTTATTCTAACATAAATTATATTCGTAATAATCGTATCTTTTCTCTTCTTTCAAAAAGGAATCTTCTTTCAACCATCCTATCTTCGCTTTGTCACAATTTTCTCTTTCGCGTATTGCATCGCGTTACTTCCTTTATAATCTCGCCACAATATTGTCCAATAATTTATTTAACCCTCATTACAGTTTCGTCATTTCCTCTCTATGTGCTTCGTACATTCTTATTTAGCGGACCTTGTTTCCTCTCGCCGCCGCGTTCTCTGACCGCGGCGGCATGCGGACATTTATGTTATGACACGTGTAATAAACTCCGGTTCTGTCTCTCTCTCTCTCTCTCTCTTCCCGGAGCCCACGTGCGTCTAATGGCAGCGCGTGTAACATACGCGTCTACTGTACGTAATGCGAATGGCGGATCATTAAGACCGATGATTGGCGGACGGTGCAGGCTCGAAGACGCCGGCGTAACTTAGGATCGTTATTATCCGAATATCCGCTGCACTCCTCGGATATCACACATGCGATCGTACCGGTCGTAAAGTCCTCCCCCGGGAGGGACTCGTGTAATCCCAAATATGAAATTTTCGGATGGCGAGCTGCTCTCCTCGGCGAAAGACGACGCGCAATAAATTCGACCTGAAAGTGCACATGTCGATGCGCTCACTAAATATAAGGACTTGCCTCGTTTTCCTTTCCTCTCTTTTTCTCTATCTCTCTCTCTCTCTCTCTCTATTTAGCGAAACGACGAAACTCGTCAATGTCATCGGAAACGTTTTGTTTCTATTTCAAGCAAATGGACTTGCGACAGTGTTGCTGCTTTATATCGACATTTTGTAAATTTTCAGCGTCAATATATTTGTTTTTTTTTTATTTATCGTAAGATAAGAGAAACAGAATGAATTTTTAAGTATTCGATTTCAATATATTATTATCTGAGTCGTAATACATCGGGCTTGTGTACGAGAGAGGATACGGTTTGCATTAAAAATCGGTTTTATGTCGGTTATTTATTCTGACATCAAAGAACACACACGCGATCGAGTTGCCTGCTGCGCCAAGTGCATTCGTGCGGCAAGACTCGAGATTGACAAAAGAGCGAAATATTTTTCTTTCCTGTCGAGGGGAGAGACAAGAAGAGTTCTTTCTCTCTTTCTCTTGCGCGTATAACATTTCACGCGGAAACTCGCCTCCTTCTCGCGGAACGGTAAGGACGGTCGGAGAAGTGATTTATCGATATTCTGCCATGCCTAGGAATAATATTCGTGTTTTGAGATACGCGGGCATCCAGGTGGCAGCAGATGACGTCGAATTAGAGACGCTCCAAAGTATCGATGTTGTCCGATATTTTCTTCGAGAAATGTCGATACTTCGCGGCGGCGTCGCTCCTTGACAACGCACCAACCGCCGTAAATTATTCCGACACTTCTCGGTGCAACGGTGCCTCTCGCGATGTTATGTACTTTATCGCTTTTTGATATTCCACGAGAATGTAGTTGGAATACGGAAAGCCAAGTTAGAAAAGCCCCTTCCCTCCTGCTCAGCAAGCTTGAAAGTGCGCCTTCGAAATGTGCGTTTTCTCGGGTAGATATTCAAAACTTTATTCTACGAAAATTGAATCCCGCTGGAAAATACGCTTAGAGAATAGCTATGTGTACATTTTCCTGCGAAATGTGAAATAATCGACGCCGTCTAACGCACTTCCTTGTCGTAATTAGCGAGGATAATTTCGGGCCGCGGCGCCATACACTCGAAGCACTAAAAGCAGCCATTCGGCGAGACGCGGAGTTCTCCCCCATTCTCCGCTCGCAGAAATGCGCCTCTCTCGGAAACGCTCTCTGTCGAATAGTCGCGGGAGAGAGAAATTATACGTCGCAGCTATCTCATCGCGGCTCGTTTCTAATTTTTCAATAGAGCGTCGTCGTGACGACAACGGCGGAGAGTGTCCGGAAAGCCTCGGCGGAGTAATTTATTACAATTAGGGTAGACACGACGCGAGAGAGACGAGGGTGCGCAAGACCGTCTCTCTTCTTGAGGATTTTTCGAGGAAACATTTTTCTGTGCTCTTCAAAGAAAAAATTTTTTTTTTTTTTTCAGAAAATCCAAGAACCAACTCTCAAAACACGTCGAATTGAGCGGATTCGAAATCCACATGAAAGTTCAATTAAACTTTCACCATCTTTATCCGAATAAACATTGTAAATCGGTGAACGAAGTTGGCTCGAACTTGTTCGACGAGATTTCGAAAATCCCGTAGATCTCCGCAAGGAGACGTACCGCGCTTTCTTAATTCGTCGGTCCGAAGCGAAGGAGGGTTTTACGACAAAATTTGCCAGTAGTTTCGCCGATGGGTTTTCCTCCGGACGAAGTCGCGTAAAGAAGTTTCACGATCCGAATAAAAATATCGCCAGCGGCGCACGTATATCTCACGGAGACGCGGTGATCGAAACAGATCGTCCCTGACCCAGGGCTACTCTCTCTCTCTCTCTTTCTCTCTCTCTCACACACACACACACACACACATACACTTTCTCGGTCCGAGAAGTTCCGGGAGAACTTCGTTCCGTTTGAAAGTCTAATTTTACGCGAGTCCTCGCACCGCGCCGCGTCTCCTCGCTCGCGCTTTCTCCGCACGTCCATAAACGAAATCGACGCGAAGCTGCGCGACGGCCCTTAAACGATTTACTTCTTTCACTTGCTAATGATATTGCCAAGACCGACCGTGAGCGCGCGCGGGAAAAGTCCCAGCTGCGATCGCATCGTCCCCTCCGAGTACTTACGGAAAGTCCGGCGTGTGCGCGCGCGCAACGAGTTTCTCACAATTCACTCAAGTATCTGTTGAATATATTGGGAGGAAAAACATTTCCCATCGGAATTATATGGAGAACGCTCGCTGCGTAGATATAGAAGCGGCACTCGAGCATGTGTTTCGCATATACAACATCGGCATATGTGTTCCAGATTTATTATTTACCTTTCGAAACACAACATCCTCGATCTCAGACCGAGTTCCGCATAATCGAATCTCTCCTAGATAACCGCTGTATTTAAAGAAACAATATATTCGCGCAATAAATTTGTTTGAATTTTGTAAAGAGAGACATATTTTGACACTCTTTCGAAGCACGAAACATTTTTTAATCTGAACTACATGTAATCCTCCAAGCGAAATTTACTATACAAATTTTGCAACTATTGTTTCTCTATAACGTATACTATTGTTTCTCTGTAACACATAAGCTCAGTCCCGATACATTCACGCGTAACTCGAAACGGCGTAAATCCTGAACCTAGACCGGTGGTTGATCCCGTGCGAGGCAGTGCGGTCATGTCCAGGCCGATGGTGGAATGCGTGGTGGCCATCTTGAGCGGTAGGGTGGCCCTCCCACCTTCCCCCCTTTCTAAGGAGGCCCCGAGGAGCCTCCTTGCACACGTCCACGGGGCTTCCCTGCTCGCCTCGCATACTGCGGTTGCCTGACACTCTCGTCCATCCGCATCCTGACACAACATTGCGCGCATACACACGCACGCAACGCGTGCGCGCACACACATTCACGCACACCTGCATCGATTGGCCTTACGTACGCAGTTGTGTCGCAATAATTATTAAAGCGCAAACGCCGCTGCGGCGGCGAAATCGCTATTTGCGGTTGTCGAGAGAGCATATTTGCATGCGCGCCAACGACTCGAGCCGCGAATCTTTTATTGAAACTACTGCAAAGTCGATTTGCGGTTAATTAGGAAAATCTGATTACGTCGTTTTTTTTTTTTTTTTGTTTGAGAGAACCGATATAACGCGAAGACGATTAGACCGATCTAATTAGCGCTCTTATTAGAGAAGAAGCAGGTGTTGTAATGCGATTCTCAGTGCGCGCACGTCTTGTTTGCAACATTTACATCCCGATATTTTGAACATACACTCTCTCTAAAGGTGTCGAGAATATTGATTACGTCATTAGAATATTGATTACGTAAACGATTACGCAAAACAATAATATATCCGCGAATAGAATCGAGAGGACATGCAGAGGATGTTATTTTCGACGATAATAGTTTCGAGACTTAATTTCAGTGCACGTATATAATATTAAATGTATGCAAATTGCAGAAACTTGCTTTTTGCGCGTCATTAAAAGCAAAATAATAGTGATAATATTATTTTCGATGAACGCGATGAACAGCGGAGATCATTTCGTCGGCATTTAAATAGATCATCGCTCGAATGATCGACGGCGATTATCTTTTTCTTTTTTTTTTGTTTTTATAAAAAAACAACAACACTTGAAATTATTCAGCGCTTTGTTGTAATCGCGCGCAATATCGGATAGAGGATGCGATCGCATTGTTATTGCGTGCGGATTATATGTGGATCTCGTTCCGTTTGAAACGCATTCCGGGTAGCCATTTCAATTCTCGCAAATTACGGAGACACGTTGATACGTACCGTCCGATTCAATTATAATTTCAATTCGTCCTATTGAAATTCGCGGCGCGCGGGCTCATAGTGCCATCCGATGTAATTTACCGCGACGGCAGGTAATAGGTAATAAAAGTTGCGATATTACTCTCGCCGGTGACCTATGATATATAATACCTAAAGCGCGACACCGCGAACGGCCGAAGGAGTCGTTAAGCGTAAATGGCACACGCCACGGTTTGCGCGCTTTCCTTCTGGTTTTCGCGATAACGACCGTAGAGGAATCAGATTTCATAGGAAATTTCATCCCCCCGCCGTCACTTCGCGGTTTCCAACTTTTTATCGGACACGACGAGAAAGTTTTTGGAAGCCGCGGTCGTCCGGAGAATGCGCGCGCCCGCTCTTTTCTCTCCCGCGCATATTGGCCGACGCCAATCGGGGCTGCTGTGCGCGCAAAAGTTACGCGGAAAATTCAACGGCGAGATTTCACGGGGAAATTTTACGCGCCGATGTAGCCAATTGTGTGAGGCGCGCGGACGTAAACTTCGAGCGATCGAATAGCTTTAAAAAACAATTTTGCGTATAACTAACGTAGATAGTTTCATTAACTGTTAAAATTATTGCGTTATTAGGAATAATTTTTTTTTTTTTTTTTAATCTCGAGATGTAACTTTCGAAACGCACCGCGTAATCTTTTTTTTTTTTTTTGTAATTAAGAAACCGGTAATTGGTGAAAGGCTCACGAAGAGGAAGAAACCGACGAGTCAAGCGGCAAAACTGCCGTTTCCTAATGGACATGATAAATCGCTCGTTCGTTTACAGATATCTCAGTTCACCTGACGCAGCTGCGATGTGTGGACAGATAATAATATACGTTATGCTGTTATGACACACGCGTGTATGTAAAATATATACACACACACACGCTCACGAAGAGACCTACTGTCGTTGTCTATAAAGAAACCCGGTGTACATATGACGTCGTTGTCGTTTTTCTCTCACGCGTGTAAGTCATCAGAGTCCTCCCGCGTGTCCTGTTGCGGCCGAGTCACCGCTAATTAAGAGGCACGTCTAAATGAACTTACGCGTGTTACATAGGCGTAGACGTAAGAATTTTCACGGATACTTTTACTTCAAGCCGCGCGTAATTTTTTGCGTAATATATTTTATAATGAAATAAAAAACTGACTTCTTCAATTGTTGCGATCAAACACGTTTTTCTATCGATTCCGGCATCTCCTCCGCATCTTTTATTGAGATCAGAATATATATATATATATATATATATATATTTGCGGTTAAGCTGAGATTCTTCGACGCGAGTTCCAGTCGCGTTTCCGCACGCTCAGGGTCGCGATCGCATCCACGGTGCTAAAGCGCACCCCGGTCCTAAATCAAGATACGTCCCGCGTGGCGTGCTCGGCCCATACAAAGGCATCTTGGGGATCATCGTGCCTCGACCCGATGCGTTTCACGCATTCTCGCGTGCGCCCTTCGGCGCGATACGATAGCTGCCGCCGCGTTGCACGTTTCTCTTCTCCTTTGTACGCCGTGGACGGAGGCGCTAATGGCGAGCATCTCGCTTTCTTGCCGCTTGGCCGGTTTCCTCCGCTCGCCTCTGCTTGTCCCTCTCTCTTCCTTTTTCTCTCTGTCTCTTTCTTTCTTTTTTTGCTTTCCTTCTCTATCTTCCTCTTCGAAGGGTGTTTCTCTCGGAGGGTTCCGATCGTTATCTCGAGGAAAATTCCCTTTTCTCGCCTGCGACCGGAGAAATTCCACCGTGCTCGATTGCTGCCGAACGCAAGAAAGAGAGAGAGAGAGAGAGAAAAGCGAGGCGGAGGTCAAGAAGGGGAGGGAATAAAAGCGGTGCAACGTGGCTGGAAGAGAAATTGCTTCGTTTCCGAATCCGCTGTGTGTTCTGGCTTGATTGGCCTCCCCTGTTCGCTTCCTTCGCTTCTTCCAGATAGGCATACCGTTCTCCATCTTTGGCACTTTCTTTGGCCTATCTCGCGCGAGGGGGTGGAAAAAAAAAAAAAAAATACGAACCCATTTTCGGAAAGCCGTGTCGTCTCCTTTCCGATTAGATGTCCGTGCGCGAGCTCTCGGATAAGACCGGAAGTAGCGGAAAGAGGAGGAACAGCAAGTGGCTGCGAGGATAACGATATTTCCGTCGAGCTTTCGATTGCGAGACTTCATCGCAATTTCGGGTCCCCGAATCCGATCAGGTGGCGAGTCGAGACCCGTCTCTCCTTTTTTCGTTCGCGCGCGCGTGTGTTTGTGTGTGTGTGTGTGTGTGTGTGTGCAATTTCCTTCGTTGGATTGTCTAATTGCGAGCTACCGCAGAAGTGCTCACAGAAAATTCTGTATTGTCCACAGAAAGCTTCGAGAGAAAAAGAAACAAGCAGTTCGATATATTTAATTTATTGGTTGATAAAATTATTTTTTTTTTCTAATTTTATTTTAATTCACCGCCAACTCAAAAGTCTTTAACGTCAACACAAATGATAAATTAATTAGCTTCCAGTACATATCACAAGGATATCTGTTAAATTCCAACGATAACTCTCGGTTGATCGCTAAAATCATCTGATTTGAGCAATTCGTTAAAGGTAACAATTAAAAAAACCGATTTAATCCGATAGAGAGAGTGAGAGAGAAAGAGAAAGAGAGAGTCTGTCGAACGAGCTATCGCTTTTGTCATCGCAATTCACTTACGTTAACACCGCGATATCGCAACATTGCGCGTCGCACATTGCGCGCGCTTAAAGTATCGAATGTTTTAACGTTGTCGAGTTATTTGCGCGAAACACACGATCCCGCTCGTTATCCCGGCGGTCGGACTGTTATTACTTTTCCAGTGCGCGCCATCCGAGTGTGTATGTGTGTGTGTGTGTGTGTGTGTGTGTGTGTGTTCCGCCGTCGTAATTTAAACGACGGCTTTGAGCTATGACACGCACAGCATCCGCGAAACAAACGCGCGTTATCCCGGTCGCTAATTGCGTCTATCCGCGCAATTTCTTCCGATATGGCTCTGATGAGATTCGGATAAATAATGTTTGTACAACGGGGAATCGATTGCGCGCCCGCGAGTCACGCTTGATCTAGTTTAATTTGCTACGCTATCGCATGACGTGTCGGCGTTACGTTACACTTTATTTTGAGAGCCACTATTTGGAAGGCAAATGCTTGCCCCCAAACGAGTGTGGCGCGAATTTCGTGCCCCTCGCCCCTCCCTTCCCTCCCCTCTCCCCCAGAATTTCGTTTCGCTTCCGTTCGACCGTAAAGTTTAACATTAGTATTACGGGAGCTTTGCGTTTGCGCGTCTCTGTCTGGAAATCGAACGTTCAATATGTGTATATACATATATATATATATATAATGTGTTAAATATATACCACGTCCAATTTTTATAAAAAAAATTCTCTCACGCGCTAATCTCTCGAACCTCCCCTGATATCGCGCGTAGATATAATGACGACCGCTCGTGATCGACCGTCCGACAATTCGAGCGAGATTCGCGCTCGACCATTAATTAAGCCGGCCGCGAATAATTAGGTCGCGGCGAATAAATTTGGTTTATCTCTAATTATCCTGGCGAGGGCACCGCCATTCAAAGGACACCGGAGGCGGACGCGATGCGCATTATTAGACAGCCCGGGTGTCTATAAACCGCGGTAACGATCGTCCGATTTAATTACCACTAAAGCAACAGTCGGAAGGAATATTAACATCCAAACGAGGCTCCTCGCGTCGTTCCCTTTCGTCATCTGAAGAAACTTTGTTACCCTTGAAAACCTTAAAATATCCCGCTCCGCTGTACAAACGACCTTCTTATCCACGCGTCTCCTAATTAAAAGTCATAATTTTTTTCTTCTTGTTTTTTTTTTGGCTCCGGTCGCAAAAATAAATTGACCGTGACGTCGCATAAAATATTATAACAAGGAATAAAAGAATTTTACGATGGAGAATTTTATTTAAATTTTGACGAAAATTCAGAAATTAGAAGTTTCAAAGGGTACAACAATCAAATTTTTTTTTTTTTTTTGACAAAAAGAAATATTTTCATCAGATATCGGAGGTAATTCTCGCGTTTCATTTTTTGCGCGAGAGTAGCGAATGTCAAAGAGCTGGTTGGTTTTTTTGTTGTTGCAAAATCAAATGAGGACCGTGTGTGTTTGGTTGGTTTCCTTCAAATTTTCGAGATTAGGTTCTTTGTGCGAATGCGAATTTCACTTTCAAACTTCGAGACGACGTAAACACTGATTCCGAGATCTCAAAACCGAGTCTTTGATCTCGAGAGCGAAACTTCACCAACTTCCGAAGTATACTTCAGAATGAGCACGATCACGCCGGTTCATAGATCTCGAAGGGAGAAGGGAGAGATAGGAAGGCAGATCTACCGGTTTGATTAACCGGCAAGAAGAATAAAGAGACGGGAAAAGAGGGACGGGAGAAAGAAAAGGAAGAAGAATGGAACCAGCTTATCAGAAGGAAGTGAACGTATCTCGAAGAAAGCGAGATACGAAGAAGAACAAGAGGAACAAAAGAAGAACAGAAAGAAAAAAAGAGAAAGAGAGAAAAAGGAAAGAAAGAAGAACGCGAGCGAGAGAAGGCGATAAAAAGCTGTGTTGCTTTAAGAAGACGAAAAAAGGAGAAGAGAAAAGAAGGTGCTAGGAGGATAAGAAGGCGAGGCAGAAAGAGTGTCAGGAGGAAGAGCTCCGTGACGAAGCCTCCTGCAAAGAAGAACGAAGGTAGAAAGCAGCGCCGATGGCGGTAATGAATGTTTTAGTGCGCGAAAAGGCGAATCTCTCTTTTTCACTTTCCCTTCTTCGTCGTCCCTCCATCAACCCGCGGTTTTTCTACGTCGAAGAAGGGACGTCGTCGCGCGAGGCGAACTGTCTGAAGAGAGATACTCGGGCTTCTCCCTTTGGGTCATTAGTCCGGCCGCGTGCCACTTTTCTGGGACACCAGTTCGTAAAAGGCCACTCCGTCGAGAAGAGCAAAAGAGGATGGGACACCCTTCGCGGCTGATGATGCTCGCGAACCGCTCTGAAGGGACACGGTTCTAACGTACTTTCTTCCGGACTGCCACCCTCGGGACGCGTCCGGAATGCATTACGACGCGACGTCAACCTACTTTTTTGTCTATTAGCTGGGACGCGAGGACGGAGACGCGGTGACAGTCTGGAGAAATTTACTGGAGATCGCGATGATCAGAGAAAATCTCGCGTGACGTGTAGGGGCGCGTTTCTTTGAAAGAAACGTCACTTGCAAGTTGCTCTTCTGCGGTGTAGTAACGTGATTTAAATTTTGTGTACATAGAAAATGTCTCGGTTTTATTTATTTATTTTTTCGTTCGAAACAGTGAAATCTAAGTAGCGAAATCTAAGATCTTATATATTTCCATCAATAAACAAAATTCGTCAAAAGATGACGGAACCAGAAATTCAACTTGGAAATAATCGTATGGAAATAATCTTTTCCGTATTCACGTGATATTCGCATGGAATATATGTAACAACCTGAATAAAAATTCAGAGAACAGAGTGCGCGTGCATATATCTTCTACTTCACAATTTTCAAGAGCAATCCTGAACAGATACAGTGAGAAAGAGAGCGAGAGAGAGAGAGAGAGAGAAGAGGAGGAGGAGGTCTTTTACTCGCTTAACCTTGCGAATTGTCGGAAAATGTTATATGACCGATTTCCTGCGCGAAAGCGGGAGGAAACTGACCTGTTTCGAGAATTCGCGGTCCGGGGTTTCTATCGGGAGAGGGTTGATATATTCCTCGATATTCTCGCTGGACTCGTTCAACTATATTACATTGAATTCTCGATTGTCGAAGTTGTTTCCAAATATGTAAATTCGAGGCAAGGATTGCGCGCAAAACGGTTTGCTTTTGATTTGTGTGCGTGCTCGAGATAAATATATAATTACGATACGTATACATGCGGAATGTTTAATTTTCAAAATGCGAGAAGTTATTGGGAAGGTTGTCGAAAAAAGAATTTACGCGCGTAAAAACACGCGAGAGAGAGAGGGGTCGTGTTGTGTAACATCGATGTGCACTTCGCGCGAGGAGAGGCTGCTTTCGCTGTTCACCAAACCGATCTCTCTCTCTCGATACGACGTCGTTCCCGCTGTTTGTTTACCGCCCACGCCAATGAACGAGCATGAGGTTATTAATTATCGTTTGACACGCGTCGATGACGGTGAAAGAGAACGCATCCAATTAGTCGAAGGGCGCGCATTTGTGCTCTTATTGCTTCCGTAAATCGATGCGATTTCTGACGTGTATCGCTCGCAAATAATCATCACGCTATCTTGTTTGTGTAACGACATCTCTGCGCGCTCTCTCTCTCTCTCTGTCTCTTTTTTTCGTGTAATGTTATAATTACAAGTAAGAAATAATTACTAAATAGCGAGAAATTACACTGAAATAATTCGACGTGATTTTAACGAAGATAAAAAAAACGAGAAGATTTTTAATAAAAATTTTTCACAAAAAAGAAACTTCGACATAGAAGTTCGACAAATATTGAGGCAAAAATTGAGACAAAAACCTTCGCCCTTAATCGTAACAAGATTGCAATGTAAAGAAATGTGGTTCTTCTTTTTTACGGACGGTGGAGAAAAAGCGAAACGAGGGATCAGCACATAATGTTTTCCGCGCAATTAAGCGGCACTGTTTCTCGTCAGCGATATCGAACGAGCACTCGAAGACTCTCGGCCAAAGTCCTTCGAAGTTGAAGGGCTCCGGTAGTCTTCTCCCGGATTACCGGAGACGTTCGTATCTCGAGATGATCTTAACCAGAGGCCCTTTGTGCCCTTCTTCCGGCGTAACCACCGTCGTGCCACACTCGAGGAGCATTTAATAGACAAAAGACGCCCCTGCGTCTTTTCCGACGTCTTTTCGGGCTCGCCAGCGGCGTTGTCGTCGTCGTCGTCGTCGTCGCGAGGAGAAAAGTGCGACGCCGTGGAAAAGCAGCGGGTGAGGTGTGGCATGTGCGAGGGCGAGGTAAAGGTGGAAGGGCTTAAATCAATAAATCGCAAAAGCCCGCACTCCCCCCTCGCGGTCCTCCCCTCGCCGCCGCCCCGGCGTTATAACTCCGCGCGCGCGAGAGACAAAGGGACTCGACGACAAGGTACAAGGACAACGGGGCTCTCTCGAGAGGCGGAAGACCCTGAAGCCGCAGAGGAGATTGATGTTATTCGATTCTCGGATTCGAGATAAGTTAAGGGCGAAGCGGGACATCCTCGTCCTTTTCCTCCACCCCCGCGGGGGACACCTATAGATCACGGAATCGCGGTTTGCGTTCCGAGAGCGTACGTGATATCTTGCGAGACCTTTGACGCATTCGGGATATTTTAAACCGAGAGTGGCTTACGACTGTTGTGAGTGCGTAAAAACTTTTTCCTTTTCTCGAATCAAAACTATATCTTGCATCGTAGATATTATTGAAGTAATTAATTTTTGCAAGTAAGAAAACAAAATGCAGCGCTAAATCGGAGAATCTTAAGTGTTCGCGCGCAACACATCGGGAAAAAATTCGAATTTCGAACCACCTGGCGACCTCGGTTCCATAAATCGAGAGACAGCGCTTTGCGCCGCAGCGCGCTGCGAGAGTATCATCGATAATCCGAAACTAAACACCGGGGGCGTAGGACGAACGGAAAGAGCACGCGACTCATCGTTTATCTCCTCGCGCGGACCGAACGAAATGCGCGCGAGAGACGTGTTCGACGTTGCTTTCTTTGTCACGCAATCCGCACCGGATATATTTCACACGCGGAGCCCCCTCGTAATTAGAAGGCCATTCAGACCTACGCGCATCCACTCTACGCTGATGGATACTGACCATATCTCACGGGCGATGATGACGGACACCACCTTTCATGCGCGCAAAGCGCATCCGCGCGCGCGCGCGCACACAACACGGAGCGGCTGTGAAAGCGACGCGCTCTCTAGGTGATGAAAACGGGTGAAGAGAGGGTGTGAGAGATAGATTCGCGCGATCTTAAATCTACTCGGCGTGAATTTAACACGTTCTTTCTCTCTTTCTCTCTTTCATCAACGCTCGGAATTTTTACGATTCTTTTCTATGCCGATCGTCAATGTTAATCGAGCGTGTGTAGGCTCTCTCGAGCGCGCTCTGATATGTATAGAGTGCGCCGGAACAAATCTCTCTCTCTCTCTCGGTTCTTACGCAATTTAAAGTTCATACTGTTGACTCTACAGTCGAATCTAATAACGTACAACAGGAAATCAATTAACTCATTGGGAATAAAGACGTTTGTGTTACGGTCGTGATCGTGTAGCTATTATGTTTCCGTGTTTCATGCAAATGTAATATTGGTTTGTGCATTTGCGTGAAACGTATGAGAGAAGGGGATGAGAGGAGAGCGTGGGAGCGACTTAATAAACGTTGATCGGAGGAAATTGGTTGGGGTAGGGCCAAAGAGTCGAAACACGCGCTATACGTGAGTCACTTTCGCGTTTCCTCTTTGAGAAACTCTCTCTCCCTCTTCTCTCTCTCTCTCTCGGCGCTCCCAATTAATTCGCTATCCGGAGGAATGTTTCATTAAGGCGTTTATTAATCCCGTCTTATTTCTATTAACACTGCTGACCCTCGCCACGAGAATTCTGTCTTGATCCCTGAGAAAGTCTGCAATGTGGCCGCTGAAAAATTGCGCCAGCCAGTTTAATCGCGATAAATTGCCGCAATATCGCGCGCTAAATTACACCACCCATCGCCGGCGAATAATTGCCATTATCGAAAACGCCTTGTGCTTCCGCACAAATTGATTTCGTGACACACCACTCGGCGTATTTAAACGTTTTTCATCCCGATAACATTAATTCAGTCGCGGATGATACAGTTACGACGATGTTTGCGCGCGGAGATTAAATCTTTTGATATGTTGTTATTATTAAATTGGGACACAAAAATACGTGCGCGACGAAAACTACGACGAAGAAAAATAAAAAAACATCTAAGAGTCTCGGCGGTCACGTAAAAAGTGGGAAATCTGGCTGGAATTCATCTAGACGAGTTATTCGGATATTAACCGGTTGGGCGGAAATCAAGCCAGGAGCGCGGTCCAGAAAACCGGAAGAGCGGTCAAGCTAACCGAGATGACGGAGAGAGAGAGAGAGAGAGCCCCGAAGTTTCGTCCGTCCGCGGAAATCGAATTTTCGGGCTGAACGCCGACGCGTCGGGCGGGAAACTTGAAAATGGACTTTGTAATTTGCCACTCGGTTTGACTTCGTCGCCGCCGGGCGCGGCATCGTCGCGGCTCGTCGAGCTCTCTCTCTCTCTCTCTCTTTCTCTCTTTCTCTCTTCTCTCCCTCTCTGTCTCTCGATGATCTTGTTTGCCGATTTGCCATCGTCCAAACTTTCAACTACATTATCTCGCCACTTCCGCGCGCGCCAATGCGAGCGCAGTTCTGATTAACTCAATACTCAAGTTGCTTTCTATCGCTGTAAACACCGTGATGTAGAAAGAAATTACTCCCCGAAATATGAAATTACATCTGTCTGGTATTTAATTTGTTTTCCGGTCGTTAAAACGTTGTAGACAGCAATAATTTCATCTTCCTGACGATCCGTCGGAGAGATATTGTTGAATAACAATGGAGAGTGTGTGTGTGTGTGTTGCGCTCTGTTTTCGTAATTTTACTTTCACAATAACATATTTTATATACAGCAATAATTTCATCTTCCTGACGTCAGAGATATTGTTGAATAATACAGATTATGTCGCTCTGTGTTTTTTGTTAATTTTACTCTTTCGCAATAACATATTTATAACATCGTGATGTGTAACGCGCTTAGTGCAAAATGTCCGTATGACCGTACCGCTCGTTACAAAAATTCCGAATCAATGTTTTGTCACGGTTTTGTTTTTTTTTTTATTTTTTTTTATTTTTATTTTTTTTTATTTGCATCACAACTGTTTAGCGACTGTTTTTATATTTAAAATTCCGAGCATTTAATACGATTATAACATTGATCGCCATTCGGTATTGTGCGCCAAGCGTGTATTGCATATTGCGACACAAATATATTACACCGAGAAAAGTATTCAATATCGCACGGGTGCGGATTCGACGTGACTTAATCGCTCGGCGACACGAACTCCGCGTCCGTGTGACGCTCTCGCGTTTGTGTGTCGGTGAATTGCAGGCGACGACCGCGTTTTCGCGCTTTCTGCACGATGAATGCAAGCGCGCGCGAGTTCGACACGGAAAGCAAGTTTCAGGTGCCGCGCTCTCTCTGAAAACGCATCCCGGAAGATAAATTATCTTTTCTCGTTCGAGCGACTTCGTGTCGCGACCCGACGTCTGTCACAATGCCGAAGCCCGGTGTGTCGGACGCTCTGAATCACGTCGACCACCCGGTAGATATCCATCGAGATGCGGTAGTAACGGCGTCTGTAACGCGTATAATCTCTATCTGTTTATCCACCTATACACTTATATACCGATTTCTGTCGGCAAAGTATTCGGTACACGCGTATCACGGCGATTCGCTTTGATAAAATCTACACTACAAAATTACATTTGCGCAATAAAATTAAATTTTCTGTACACGTGCGCGCATTGTGCGTGTGCCGAAGTGCGTTCAACTCTTTGCGTTTAGTTCAAAACTTAATGGAAATTGAATTTTAATTCGAGTATAATAATTTCGTGCGAGAGAGAGAAAGAGAGAGAGAGGGAGAAGAGGTCTGATTGATTTTCCGAAATAAATTGAAATTGAGATAATAAATATCGAGCATATTGTAATACACGCAAGTTGCAGAGGTTTGAAATACCATGCGTTGCTTTCTACGTTATAATTGATATAAATATAATAACCCGGCGTGCGGGGGGAGAGAGATTCAATATTTCGTTACAATGCGCGCGCGATATAATATTAATTGGCGGCTTATTTTAGTAAATGCGTTTATAAAAGAGCGAGGCGCGCAATTGTTTCATCGAGAAATTCGAAATGCGTTAATGTGTTGTTGCAAGGCAATGTCCCGTATGTGTACAAGGCGATGTGAACTGCGCGCGGAACTCGCAATCGACAGGTAGATTTATAGAATTAACGTCTCAGCCTCGGTAATTGCAACCCCTCGACATCGGTCGGGAGATAAGTGTGTCGTCCGGTTGATTGTCGATTTGGACGGCGCGCAATCATTATCGCGTTCGACAGGCACGACATCCCGCGCCTAGATGTGCGACGTAATGTGTCGTGCCTGTTGATCGAACGACACCATCAAATTGTGCGCAATGTTGCGTGCGCCAACAACATTCGCACGCGTCGCGCCGTCAAAGGAACACGCAATCGATCCCACTCTTCCCCTCTGTTGTCCTTTCGCGCGCGATTAATGCATTAAATATAAACGCCACCGCCGACGCTCAATGGGCCGTGAGGCCAAAATGCCGCGGATGAAATGGGCGGCGCACGGTTGCTCTTGTTTATTGTCGACGTGTGTATCTATCGGAAAATAGAAGTTTACTATCACATCCCGATAAGAATTTGAGTTTGCGACCGAATAATCGTTTCAATTACAAAGAGGCAAAGTCAGATGGTCCGCTTTCGCGGATTGGGTCATGATTTTTTCTACCGCGCTTTGAAAACAGACGAGAGACAAAACTGTCGACTTTCACGGCTGTTTTCGCAGCAATGGGGATGAAGACTGCAATCGAGGAAAAAAAAATACTTGATTCTTGTCAAGACAGTATCTACTTACTGCGTACAATATAAAAAGTGTGTATTTTGCCGTTTGTTTGTCTCGGAAATCGAGAGAATTGTCTTTGTGAAATATGTAAACAGCTTATTTTTTTTATTTTTTCTATTTGCAATGGCGCGCTGCACTTTCAACGCAACTTTAAACGCGAGAGATCAGGTTGAACAGTGTTTGCTACCAGTTGACCTACAACTTAGCTGCGGATCGGACAAACAGGGGCGCGCGCTCTCCGAATGCTGTTATAAGCATTTCGATTACTTCTCAGTGACATCGGAGATATCCTACGACGTCATTATTTGCTGGCCACTTGTGTGTATGTGTGTGTGTGTGTGTAGCCCACTCTACCGGGAGCCAATAGTCGCGTGCACTTAGGGGGTACAATCGCGAGAGTACATTGTGCATTTAGGTTACTCGCCTAAGCGCTAATACCGATGCACAGGGGAGTGGCGATGCGGGGCAACGGGCGAGAGAGCGGAGTCGATACAACGAAGGGGGAAACAGGAATGTGTGGTGAAATAGGGAGGATGGGGGAGCGAAACACAGCGAGGGGAAACATGCTAGAGCTGATACAGCTCTCGGCTGCTTGCAGAGGATCGCAATACCATCGCGACATTGTTCCCGTTTGCGGTGGCTTCGCCGAACGTGTCGCGGATGCGAGCTGCAGTCGAAGAGAAACAGATAGAGGGAAGAGAGAAAGAGAGAGAGTGAGGGGTGAAGGGGGAGGAGGTACGGAGGCGAGAAAGCGAAAAGAGAAGAGAAAAGGGAGTCGGCGGTGAAAGGGGAACTAATCTCGCCGGCCCGAGTTTTCCGAGACAAGTAACAAGGTGAGCGTAACAAGTGCATGTCCGCCGTTTGTCGGGAGGGAAGGGAGGTAGTTTGTTTGATTTCGAGGTAAATTGTGCAACGCGCTTCTTCCAAGGCGAAGATGGAAGGAGAACGCCGTATATACACGTGTGCGCGTCGGTGTGTACGTCGTGTGCGCTTGAACGCCGCGCGATAGGTAGATTGTCTGTGTTGACGAAAAGCTGCGCCCGCGCTTTGATAGCAGGGATCGATAGAAGACGCGAGGCAACGTTTCGATATATATATATAGTAGTGCCGGGAACATGGAAAATTTATATATGTAAACAATTCGAAGGTGTAAACGTATTCGCGCGCGTATAATCACTATGACAAATTTTTTTCTTGTTCGAAAGAGAGTTTAGTGTGTGCTAACGCTTTCTCTAATTTACACATTTGCCGCTTTAAAGCTTTTCGTCTTAGCGCGAGCGCCGACAAGATTAATCGGTTTCAACGACGTGCCTCATTTAAATTCGCCGGAGATTCCGAGATCACCCGCGAATCGAAGAGGAAGAACATTCGACGTCCCTCCCGCTTAGAGCACTTTCGCGCTCGCGAGCTCTTCCTCGGCGAGCGTAATGGATAGAAAGGGCTCCGTCAGAGACTCTCCGCCGTAAATCCGAGTTGCTGGCAGTCCCCGTCAATTTTTATTCACGACTTCCATATCTCTCCGCGCGGAGGCTCGAGCGTGTTCGATAAGAAGACGCTGACAGAAGTTGACGCAAAGCGTCGGATGTTCTTCGCTCCTGGAGAGTCCCACGACCGCGTTGTTGCTTCTAATACGCGCGTAATCGGACTTTTGTACGCTCGAGAAAGCTGAGCTTTGTTCATTTTTAGCGCTCGAGCATATCGTGATATCGCGGCGAATCCGAGAGACTGGATTTCGAAGAATAAAAGACGGCGAAGAAGCAGCTCCACTTATTTTCCAACGAGCAACCACCTTCGCGGAAACGTTGCTCATATATAACTTGTCTCTTCGATGTGGACGATTTATTCGAGACGGTCATCAGTTGCGGATCATGTGAGCAGTTCGTCTTTAGATCGACGGTATTAGACGGTTGTTGAGACACGGTCGGTGAAACAAGGTTAATCGGTTTTTCGAGCGGTTTATCTTTGACGTTTCTCTACTTCAAAAGAAACACACAGTCCACGTGAATAATTCGCGGTTCGATATCGGCTTATCCGCTTCCTCCGCGGCAAAGAGTTTTTGAAGAAAACCCTTTCCCGACTGGGAAGCGCGCCAGAACGAAAGGCGGACAGGATGCACTCGCGCAGTTTTGCGTGTAACGAACGGATGCGGAGAACGTCGCGTTTGAAACTTTGTGAAAATTGCAAACGGTAAATTATTTATTAATAATGACGGAAAATTGTTGCACAAAGTAACAATTTACGCTCTCGGGAAAGTTCTCAGAATGTTAATGCGTGTAGAAAACTTCTGAGATTCAAAACTAGATCAGTGAATCTTCCGGGAATATGGAAGTTTCGAAAAGCTCTGTGTGTGTGTGTGTGTGTAATTCATTGCACATTTATGTGTTAAGAAAACGTTTCAGACTTCCGAAAATTAACCGACACTAAAATAATTTATCTTTTGTAAACACACAAAAACCCTCGAATGTATTTACCCTCATTTCATTATCATAATGTAATTAAATGATAAATTATTATCGGCGTGAATAATATCCACTTTAATCCGCTTTAACACGCAGGTGTAAATGATGGATTACTTTCTCGCGGATCCTGGATACGAGGAAACTATCAAGCATTTCTTTCTCCTTCCCTCTTCCCTTTATGCATTCCTGCCGTCTTCGAGTATCGATTCAACCGCAGTAGCCGTCTATTATCCGAGCGAGGCTGAAGCTTTCAACCTCCGCGCCACGTAACCGTTTCCGTTGTCACCGCTGACCCGTAACACGGATCTCGTCTTACCATACCGCCATATCGCCGGCTGCAACTCCTGAATGGCGCTGTATCTCTCGCGCTGAGATATCTCTCGCCGTCGAGACGTCTCGCCCTGCGGAGACTAAATGGAGCGCGACCGACCGCAGAGCGAGGGTGAAATTCGCTGCATAATTAAATACATCAGCGCGAACCCTTCGACCGAGACGGGATACGTGGCGTTTATTCCTGTAATCCTTCTTCCCTCACGCGGGACACCTCCCCGCGCTTATGAGTTATAATTGGGATATAAGTCGTAATTGAGAGAAGCGCCCAGCGGGAAATTGAAAAATATTGGCAACTCCCGAGGACCTTGGGATAAAAAGCGACTTCTCTCATTTTTATCGGTGAACACGGGAGATGAAAAGAGCGCTTGATCCGAGGAATGGTAACTAAAGATTAAAGTTTTTAGATAAGAGCTTTAAAAAAAAAAAAAAAGAAAGAAAAAAAGAAAAAAAAAACGCTCACGCGGCTAAGATGAGTTTACGAGTTTCAAAGAGCGCGAAAGCTTTAGAAATTGAAACTTACGGGCGTTTGAAATCAAGCTTTTCATTATCGGAGAACTATTTGGCCTGAAAGACGTCGAGGTACTCATTTTGAAAATAATGGTTGTATTATTGTTAGGCACGGTGTAAAACGCGAGCAAATGCCTGCTTGAACAATGGTTGGCCATTGTAATGGGAAACTATTGTTCTACCCGTGTATTTGCTCGCGGAAATGTGTGTATATATATCTATATTGTGCATCTCTCTATCTATTTCCGAGAAGAAATATATCAATATCGCGAAACTGGAACGCTCCATGTTTTTCCGCGGCTCGAAAGTAGATGGACGAGGACGATAAGCACACTTTTTCCTATTACTTACTCTCTCCGAGCAAGCGCAACAATGATGTTTTTTCGCTAATTATCTTTCCCCGACGCGCATTTCTACAAGTTGTTTTTCTCATTTAATAATCCCCTTTCGAGAAGATCCGACCTCGGTTTTTTATTTGCAAGCGCAACTATTTCAATATATCTCTCGCGACGGATGTTAAAAGCGGTTGAACTCTATCTGGAAAGCGCGCGAGGCGTTTGAGAGAAGCTCGGAATTAGATTAGAAGGTCGGACGATTAACTGAAAGGGTCAGATCCTTTCCGTGCGATACGCGAAAGATCGATCGCCGGTATCGAGAACATTGGCACGACGTACTCGCGCGCAAGGTATGTCGAGGAATCGTACGTGCGGATAGATCATGTGCGCACGTGATCCCCGGGATCGTGTGGCTCTCGTATTCTGGATTCGCTGGCCGTGCCGCAAGATGAAACGGATTATTGCTTCGCCATGTTTATGTACCCTCCTCGATATATCCGTTTCCCCTCCCTCTCTCTGTCTGTCTGTCTGTCTCTCTCGCTCTCTTCCTCTCTCTCTGTCGTCCTATCGGCCTCTAGATAGCGACATATTAATGCCAAAGGGGTGTGCGACAGACCCAGGAGTATGTACACGTAGATGCTCCGGGCTATATATGGCACGTGCACGGTCGTGTATATGTGGCTTTCGAGCGCCGAATATGTACGGCCAATGACTCAACGCATTTCCTCATCATCGTAGACGAGCCTCCTTGATATGTCCGTGAAATTGGATCTCGAGTGATCTCAGTCCGATCCCGTGAGGTTACTGGGTCGTCGTACCTTACCAGCAAGTCAGTCATTAGTGAAGACGACCGTCTCAGATAGTTTACGGTCTGTCGATAGAGAGAGAGAAATTTTTTATTTGAGAGTTTAGAATTTAAATCCTTTTTTGTTTCGAATTTTATTTGTCAGTACTATGTGCGATTATTATTGTATAAAACTTGGCGTTCGATTGTTAAGTTATTTCGAGAAAGCTCTATAAAACTCTCTTTATCATCGACAACGGTGTATTAAAGAAAAAAAAAAAAGAAAAAGGAAGAAACCTTATTCTTCGCGCGCGCGCACACGAAAGAACATATTTCGTGCTTGAATCCACCCGCAAAAGATTTATTACATGCGAGAGAGACTTTGCGCCGGCAAGTTCCACTTTTCTTAGGCTTTCTTTATCGCCGTTATTGATTTTCGATTATCGGCCACCTAATGCATCGGACGTTTTTGGGTTAAAGACCACCAGCATCCCCGTGCGCTCATCACTTTCCGCGACTCCGCCGATAAGACTTCGCGATTGTGTTCTACCATTAGATGGAAAGAGAACCGTCACACTTTGGCGCAGTTGCATCCGACACATCTGTGTGTGCCAAAAACGAATTCGCGAACTCTCTTGGCGCTTGAGAAACGGGGGAAGTCAATTCGGAACTCCTTATCGCGCGACTCAAAAATCGACGCGGAAAGTCAAATTTTCGAAAATCGCGACGAGACATATAAAATATTTTCCTTCAGAAATTATAATGTGTATTTCTTGAGATGTTTTCGAGATATCGAAGGAAAGATTCTTGAACAGAAAACTCGCGCAGTGCCACGTCGCGTCGAAGATCGCACGATGCTATCCTCGGATCATAATCCGCAAGTTCGTTGGCTTAAGAAACTTCTGCCGTTTCTGAAATCGCAGGCATGTCTAATTAGCGCAGATGATTCCCAATGTCGCGGTCCGCTCCGTCGTTATTTCGGGAAACTTTACGAGAGGCTCGCGTTAAAAAGCACGGAGAGACGGCGATAAATTGCCGTAAAGATTTCGCTGTCGCCGTTAGAGCCGCCAATTAAGCGAGTGGGATAATCGGCATTACTTCGCGATAATTTAAGGAACGACGGCCGGCTAATTCGACGCGCGCGGCCGCGAGACGTGAAAAGAATCTATATTTTTTTCTCTCTCTTGCTCTTGCGTGGATTCCTCTCGTCGGAAATGTAACGTCGGACTTTACTCGAGGAGAGAGAAAATGAAATGCGAAACGCGCAAGAGATCATCAGACGAGATTATCGCGAAATAAAATATATTTCCATTATAAATGTAATAAGTATTACAAATGAAGAAATTATCTGCGTTGAGAAAAACAGAGAAATCACATATTAACTGCATTGATTGTTTTTGTCATTAATGTTTTTTTTTGCTTCAATATATATTAAACTGTAAAAACATAATAATTTGAAGATAAAACAACTCTTTTTTTGAAAAGTTTTTTTCTTCGATAAATTTAAGAGTCTGTACAAAGGCTCTGTCCGAGTAATGACGATCATAAATAATCCAAACGCATTTCTTCGACATTCATCACTATCGCGTGGTCCGCGTGGTCCTACAAGATAGGCATTTAAATAATCCTAATTTAAATAAAGCGCAGACGCCGACGCCCACGTTTCGCAGCATTACGATACGATTTACCGGTCGCATTCTCTCCGGTTGCCTTCTTCTTTCCACCAATCTCTTCCTTCCTCGAAGCCGCGTCTCTGTTCGCCATCGGTCTTCAATCACGCTCGGATCTTTCGTCTCGATAGCGCAAGCATAAGTGCAAGGCGTATCAGTGACTCTCAACCTGACACCGACTGCCTCGGAAGCCACGTTCTTCCGCGACGAAGATCGATCGTATTCACGGAGGACACTGACCTGATTTACGATGTTCCACATCGCCGACCGAAAACATTCATGGCGATCAATTTTCTTCATGTTTTTTTTTTTTTTTTTTTTTTTTTTTTTTTTTTTTTTTTTTTTTTTTTTAATAGTAATTTTCTACCCATAAAACTTTTACATCCGTGTAATACGTTCCGCAGTCTCGAACTCTTCCGTTATAAACTTCCGAGTCATAAACTTTGCAATCATTGGCTTCTTGATTACGTATTTCGCCAATTTCTCAATTATAAATATTTTCTTCAGTGCTGAAAACTTTTTATGGTTTTGAACAATTTTATGTTTTGCACGTTCTGTATAATTTTTTTTTTTTTTATCTAAATCTATTTTCTCGGTTGTGCAAATGACGCGTATGTTACACGATACCGAGTTCAAGACGGAACATCAAACGCGAGAATCAGCGCTCGTGCAGCGCGTTACTGTCTCTGCGCGAGGCAATCCATTTTTTTTTTTCGGCATCGACGAGAGAGGAAGAAAGCGTAGAGTCCGTCCAGATACCGTTGGGAAAAGCAGCGAAAAAAATGGAGCTTCGGCGGGTGTGACTTAATGTAGTCGAAGAAATAAACGGGAACCAGGCGGTATATATCAAAGCGCGGACAGCGCCTTCTCGTTGCGTATAAATGATATAAATAAAATCAACCTGGGAATACCGGGGAGCTATTTATCATCCTGCTAAAATGCCTCGTGCCTTCGTTCTCTCGCGTTCTCATTAATAACCACGGGAAAAGCCATTTTCTCGGACGTGGCCTTCCTCCCAAACACATTATACTTAGCTCGTGAGAAAACGCGCATTTAAGAAAGAAATTGCGAGCGTTTTTACCTTCATTAAAAATGCTTAGCAATTTCCTACGATTATCATTTATATAAAAGATGAGACGTTACTGCGTCCCCGCAAATATAAATTTATATACGCCGCGCGTCACTTACACGTACCGCGCGCAAAATACACAATAACGGCACGAATCACATAATAGCAAGTTTGCGCGCGAAATTTGTTTACGGATCCCGATGCCGCGCGCGGTATCGAGTTCCGATATATACGTGAGATGCAGTTGTAATACGATCAGTTGTGTGGCTGTGTAGCTCAAGATAATATTTGTGCAGAACGTTAAGGGAAGATATAATCCTCCCCTTCCCTCCCCCGGCCGGGGAAGAAAGATATTCTGGTTTCTTTGAAATAAAACGTATTTTTCGGAAAGAAAAATTGTCAAAGTTACGGCGCTCGAAAAAGGAGTTGGGAGAAGGAAACGGGAGAAGAGGAGACCGAGTTAGAGAAGAGCTCGTAACTCGGAAACTTATAATTTGATAGAGTTATAATCCGGAAAGTTTATGATTTAGAGAATTTTAAAACCCCACTCAGAAAATATACTACGCGCGTTTATAGTAACGCGCGCTACTACGGCTTGGAAAAAAATTTATAGCGCGAGAAAGAGAAACTGATTTAACAGCTTCTTATCAGTTTGAGAGCAAGTCCGAGATCTCTCTCTCTCTCTCTCTCTCGAGTTCTGTCTCTTGTACGTTTACGCACCTGTGTGTGTGCATGTGTATTTGGTGCTGCTGTCGAGGAGTGTGTTTGGATGCATTCTCGGTACATGGAACGTGTATACACGATAATCCCACACGTGTGCGTAAGGAGAGAAAGCCTGCGGCAAAGCCGCGGGATGACATCTGGCCAAATATTTAGGTGTTGCGGTAAGATATGTTTATGCTACATTTCCTCATCTGACGGTCTAACTTCTTCTTTTTTTTTTCAGGTAAGCTATCTTGAGCCTCTGTCTTAGCAGTGAACGTGTCAGGGCGTCGCTACAATACGGTATGACGAGCTTGCGATGTTGATAATAATTATTTAAGTAGCACGATGTGTGTCGTACAATTGTTTAGACATCAGAGCTTATTTTCTTACAATATTATTTACACTTTTCTACACTGTCCGATTAATTTATTAACGAGCATCAGATTCGCGCTAAGAAAAAAAAAAAACGATATTTACTAATGGACGTCAATGATATTCAAATGATGACAGTACGGCAAGACTAATGGCAGCGTAAACGAATTAATTAAACACGAACACAGGCCATTAATCAAATCTTGCCCGCTTGACGAAATTAATAAATCAGCGCGAAATTAAAACTCCGTCGCGCGAGACAAAAAAAAATAAAAAAAAAATGATCGCGCGCCGTTTTACACGCGGAAATCGACGTAATGCGACGAGATGAATTACGAATTATGGGGCGCATTGCTCATCCGCAAGGAGGAAGGGGACACATCAATCCGGGATAATCGACGAGTCGCGGGATTCCTTTTTGTCGCGCGCGCGCGCGCGCGGAGAGGAGAGATGAAGCATTGCGTCGGTTTGTCCTCGTCGTCCGTCGGAATTTCGTTCGCTCGCCATTTGATATCCGCCTCGTCCATGATTTATACTTTTAGTTTGCGGCTCGTTCGAAGTTCGCCTTTCGGCGGAAAAAGAATAGAAAAGCCCACACCATCCTGGTGATGTATCGCTTAATACTGAGGCCGAGATAATGCCGGCTGACAAGCGGAATTTTTCGTCCCAACTATGTGAACTATGTTCCGTCGCGGCATAAACATTAACGTAGTCCTGCGCGGTTATCGGACTTTCGCCGGAAGCGCGCATTATTTCATCAAGCTCGCAATCGCATCGTTTTATGCAACATGCGAAATGTTCATTTCGCCGGTTTTATTGCGCGTCCAGTTTTTTTTTTTTTTTTTTACTCGACTTTCCGACGTGTGTTTGTCGCTGAAAAGTTTCGAAAAAATAAAAAAAACGAGAGTTGCGTCTAGTAGTTCGAATGCGGAAAAGTAAGACCTCGAAGAGAAGATCTCTTATCAATTCTGTGCGTGTCCGCAATGAATGCGAACTGCCGATAAAATTTTCAAGATTTCCATAAATTATTTACTTCCGACTTTATTAAAAAAAAAAAAAAAAAAAAAAAAAGAGTCAAAGTTGCGCAAACGACGGATAGTTCACCGCGATCGCATCCGATAGACGCGGAGAAACTTCGATCGTATCATTCTATTTCGATCGATATATCTAAGCGATGATCGGCGCGTACAGACGGGGATCGTCACGAGTTATCGCGCAATATTGCAGAGTTTTCGACGGCGCGGAAGAAGATAATCATAACTTCTGTGCGCGGCGTTCTCGATAATTCGACGGTTATCAAGGATAACGTCTACCGCCGTTCGTCGTCTACATATTTATTACGAACATTCGCAAAGTTCTTCCTTATTGCATCGTACAAACGCGGATATGGAAATGCGCGCGCGGAACTACATCGTCGCGCTATCAACGTTTATACGGCTTAATGCACGTATCAAATTCATCGACCGGCTCTGCATCCAACCTCGTAGAAGATGCATCCTTCCGATTACGTGGAAAACTTTACGCGGAAAAAGCTTCGCGAAAAAAGAAGAACGTTCGTCGCTGAACATGTGACACATTTTTCGAAAACGCGGACAAAACTTCTCAAAATTTTTCGCGTTTGCTCGCTCGATTCATCCGTCGCTCGACGTAATCGTCGTAACATCGATTGTGATTTTTCATTGTTTCTCGAAAAGAGATACAAAATAAATTAATTAGAAACTGATTTTGCGCGAAATAATCGAATTCACACACAATCGCATTAATTACATTTCTTAATGAGTTAAGAAATATAATATAGATTTGCGAATTCACACATGCAACGTGAATATATGAACACTGCGATATAAAATCAGATTAATTAGAAATTATACATCACGATTCATCTGATGTTAACGATGGTTAATACTTTATCGTCCGCGCTGTAACATAATATATATGATTTCAATTATTATCGTCCGCCGTTACGGACGCGTAATTTTAATCATTCGGTGGGATACTAATCACTGTCGGGCAAATAATGAATAATAAAATATCTAATGATGAATAATAAAGAGTGTCATTATCTGTATAGTGTTATTCAATAATATCAAGAAGTTGCGCAAAAATAGTTTACAAATACTGATATTCAAATGTGTGTGCGCGTGTGTGGTTTAGTAGTAATTAACATGAAAGATTTTACGTAAAAACTGTGCGCGGAGACGGGGGGGAGGGGGGGCAAGGAGAGAATTTTCCGGTTTCGAAAATGTGCATTCGCGCGCGCGCGCGTGAGAGAGACCATCGCTGCGTCCAGTTCGTGTGCTTTGTTAAACAGAGATACGTCTGGTTTTGGAAATAACACTTAATTAATTTCGCTAACAATTGTGCTCGTCGTCCGATGGCATTATGCAGCGGCGTTTTCCCACGCCATTATCGAGCATTGCAGTAGTTATCGGCCGTTAGCGCGACACCCGACGTTGTTCATACAACGAGAGAGGAAACGTGTGCCCGAGGTGTGCGCGCTCTTGCGATATATTAGCAATAAACTATATACCGAGTGCAATAACAGATAATAATGATTGCCGGTATTCTCTCTCTCTCTCTCGTCGAGCGCGACTGTGTAACGAGCGCGCAATGATACAATCGGCTGACGCGCGCGCAACAATGTGCGCTCCGCCGCGACTAATTATAACACTTTATCACGGCACGATCCGCGCGCTTTGCTTTCAAATTGAAAGAGTTTACACCGCCAAGTAGATTTCAAACTATCTTACCGGCTCTCTTAATGATTTCCCCGCGCGAGAACAAAACGGATTCTCGTTACGAGATTATATTTATTGAACGTCAGAGAGAGATTTTATCGACTCTTCTTGTTGTTTGAATGTGTGCACGATGTATTTTACACACACCCGTTCTTTTGTACCGTTCGAATATCTGTTTCCTATTAGCGGTACAATATTACGACATCGTGTTCGCCGCGTTACTGCAAGGGGGAGATTTAAAGCGCTAAAGCATGTCGACTTTAACCCTCGAAGCTCCCCGAAGCGTTAAGCAGCAGAACGGTTCTCGCACCAGAAAGAAACGTCGGGAGGAAGCTTTTCTCGGCGGGCGAAGTAATTATTCACGTGGGTAGGGACATGGGGAAGGAAAGCTGCTTCAAGACGCACGAAGAAATGGCGGAACGGACGTAGCGTTTGGGAATAAAGCATGGTGGCGGTGTGAGGGTAGTCTCGCGGAGGTTGCGTCGACGGGCAGTAGCACAGACGGGGAATGAGAACGGGGAAAAAGACGGTGGGAGGACAGCGCGAAGGAAAGTTTCTCGGCAGTCGGGGATATGCGGGAAGCACCGCTGAAACAAGAGAGCGAAGTGAGGGCTGAGAAGATTCAAGGGGTCAAAACGAGCGATGTAGAAAAAGGATAGCGCGGTGCTGGTAGGAAAACGGGAGGGGGAAGGTGAATCTCTCACGAGACTCGTATCTGCGAAAGAGCGGCGGCCACTCAGGAACTTCCGGTCTTCCCGCGCGAAAATTTACACCGCGCTGAACGCTCGACCGCGCGAACGCATCGACTGACACGTACGTAGGGTACGCGCGTTCTATTTTGAGAGGATGTGCATGATTTTTTTACGGCAAACTGTCAATCGTTTCTCTGTGAAAAAAAAAAGAAGTCGGGAGTAACTTTCTTTGCACAGGTGAATAAAATAATGTGTCGAGTTTAAATATTTATACGTACATAAAAAAGAGCTACATATTATAGAACATTGTTAAACACACAAATTCGTGTTTAATGTTTTTGATTTCTCCGAAACGAAAAACTGTGTAAAACTTCGTATTTTTCGCAAAACTGTCAAATAGATATAATTCAATGCAAAACCGACATATTTTTGCAATGTAACAGTTATAACTTTAGCCGGTAATTATGTTACTTTTATGTTGATAAAAGCAACTTTCGTGGAAAAATAAACAGATTACATTCGGCACTAAAACGAATTATTTGCGATGCAAATATGGATTTGCATCAAGCCGAATTTGTGAAAATATTCGTAAACGAATCGTTTTTAGCCAGTGTTTTACGTGTGTTTAAAGAATAAATTTAAATTATTATCTATAAAAATATGCATATACGTATAATCTGACTAAACAATATTGTTCATTTAATTTCACCTGTGTAAACTCTCTTTCTGACTCTTATCTGATTACAACAATTTTGCGCGAATGGCAACAGTTGGTTTTTACGTAAAAAAATAAAATAAAATAAAATAAAGATGGGACAAACTTTTTGTTTGCGAATTTATATGCCGAGCCACATGTAGTTTCGTAGACATTCACTTTTCAGAGAAAAATGTATTTCGACGTCGAAGGTTAACGCATAAAAGAAACTTTGCCGCGTTCTAGGAGCGATTTTTCGTCGGGAATGAAGTCACGCAACACACGCGTATACATGTACGAGCGTACGCGCGGCGAATTTCAAATATTTGCTCACGCACGTGCGAGTCCGCGCGAAAATTTCATACGATTTATTACATTTCGTTCCGTCTCAAGCGACACACGCGTCCTTTTATATCTTAATGTCGGTGCCTTTATGTGCCGCAATTGCGGAATTAACGCGGTTTCGAAACGTTTTACGCTCCACCAAAAAAACAAACTGAAGTTTAAGCAGTTTGTCAAAATAATTTATTTTTGTCCAGATGAACAAGTTCCATAAAATAAATAGAATCGAAAAATACTTCAGCAACTAAAACACAAAAATTGAAGACTGCACTTTACGCAATTAATATATCACGTATAAAACAATAGTATGCACTCGAATTAAATATTATAAAACACGCGATTTTCCGGATCGTAAATACACCGTGGATAAAGCTGGAATAAATTATTAGATTAACACTCTGCTTCTCAAATATTATTTGCCGACATTAGCGCGAACGTCCAATTACGCGGGCCGTTGCGTCGCCGAACAATTTCGATAAATCGCGAGGGGAACCCTTCGCTAATCGTTTGATATATATATATATATATATATATATATACACAAAGTCGTATTTTTCATCGCGTCGACAAATTTTTCGATAAACGGGACGCACGTCCACGCCGGGAAAATAACTCGCGAGGCGGCGCTTTTCCAGACGCGCGAAATACGGCGCTCGTTAGACGTTCCTTTATCCGGTGCGCGCGATTTGTGCGAACTAAATCAACGCGAGTTAAAAACCCGCCGACGCACGTACCGAGCTGCGGGAGTGTGACGAGGCGCTTTTTTTTTTTTTTTGCAGCGGAATGAGAGACAAAGACGATGGCGCGATTGGGAGAAAATTCTGAATTCTTATCTGAAGTAGCAGCGCGTGTCACGTAAATTCACGTGTGTGTGTTGACGCATCAACAAATTCGACGACTTTGTTATTCGATTAAGTTTGAAATACGGAAAAAAATAAACGTAACAGAGAGATATAAAGTATATTATCAAATAATTATGATAACGCACACAATAAATGAATTATGGAAAACGCGACGCGATTGTCTCCGAGGCAAAGGGAAGAAAGAATAGGGTTGTTCGCCGCCGCGTTAAATGCGCAGCTAAAATTAAGTGACTCTTTCTTTCTTTCTTTCTCTCTTTCTCTCTTTTTCCGCAAGAACAGGAAAAGAGACGCCGAGTGAAGTAGAAGAACGAGACTCTCTTCGTTGAAGAGAAGAGGGAAGTTGAAAGGTAGTAGAACGAAGGTTCATCTTTGTTAGCGGCTTTCTCGAAAAGCGAGTGGATCATAAGAACGAGCTTTAAAGCACGCTCGTTTCTTAGACGCGGCGAGGAAGGGAGGAGAGGAGAGACAGCGCCTCGGGGGCTGCTGCAACCCTCTCTTCTCCCTTCCCCGTCTTATTCGCTGCATCGGGATGCGCGGACGGTTGGCTAACTCGAGACTATAAAACTTGGTAGACGCTGTTAATGTTTCATCTGCATAAATGACGGCAGTCGCGGGTTAACGCGATTTCCGCGCGAACAACGGGACGCCGGAAAATTAGCCGTCTCGACGTCGGACGTGCTGTTTGGATGCGACCTTAATCTCCTCGGAATATCGCGATTGTTCATTGAAAATAGTTGACACAGAGAAAACATTTTATTAACGTTTGTTTTCTCTCGTGTCAAACGAAAATCCTGATCCGCGGATTAAAAAAAAAATCTTTTCCGTTTGTTTGGTGTACAAAAAAAAAACCACATGTTGTAGATATTTATAGATTCAAAAGAGAGATTTCACCGAGTAATATAAAATAAAATTCTCGCTGCTGTAAAAGTTCGATGTTCTCGGCGACGGAAGTAGTTACAGCAATCACACGCCGAGTCGTGGAACAAACAAGCGTTGCACGTTGCAACTTCTGGGATCTTTTGAATTTTCCGAATTAGTAGGTAAGAAAAGTTATTATCGGTTATTTACTAGGAAAAACTTGGCGAAACCCCTTGGGGATGCAAGCGGTTGGCGGTAAGAGGAGGGTGGGGGAGGATTGAAGTTTCCGTCGCGACGGAATCGCGCGGGCGGGAGAGGAGATCGCGTTTCCTTCTTTTTTTTATTTTCTTTATTTTTTTTTTTTTTTCTTTTTTTTATTCCTTTCTCGGAATTCATATCGACAGCGTTAGCGGAATCTTCGCGGAGGAGAATGGAAAACACGGCGATTTCTTCTAGTCCTTTTCTCGCTCGCCGCGCTTGTTTCTTCTTTTCACGAAGCCGAGAGCTGCCGCTGCCCATCAACTCTCACCTATACTGGAGAGTTAAATAAAATTTATCTCGTGCGACGTAGCCTCCACAGAATTCCATCGCATTCCGGTGGATGCACGGGAGGTGCATTCGGGTTTGCTGTGACGTCGTGGCACGGGAAGGGGTGAGAAGGGGATAGGAGAATGGGAGAACATACCGCGACGAGACGCAGTGACGGATGTAGAATGGGTGCGCTCGTGTTTTTCTCTCCCCCCTCGGTATTGTTTATTATCGGTTTTGATTGCGATTCGATACGAGCCGATTTGATTCGTTGAATAATTGAGGCGCCGTACAATTATTTCGCAGCGATTGTAAAATTAAATAATTGTAAAAAATAAGAAATTTTCTCAGTTGTCTTCAAGTTTCTCTAGTTTGTTACCTGTGTAATATTTTTTTTTTTTACTGTTGCAATGTTGTTTTCATTGATAAAAAGTTCTCGAGAAAGCTCGAGTCATTTAATTCGCAATGAAGAAAACGCGCGCGTTTTCCGAAATACGATCCTTTAGCCTCGACGATTCGCCACTGACGAGACGATGAATGCTCGGGCATTTACCCGAAGTGTCGCAATGCGCTCAAATTGCAACTCGGCCACCTTCTCTTTCATTCCCCGCGCTTTTATTCCTCGCCGCGTATTCGAATGCCGCCGCTTGCGACTAGACTAGCTTGACCCAATTAACGGCGCAGTCCGTCTGTTGCCCCGACCGTTCCTCGTTCCCGACGTAATCAGTGATACGATTTGTAATCGCAAGAAAACAACGCCCGGAATACAATTCAGAGACGCCGAGATGGAAACGTTCAAGTGCATTTCGTTCGTAATTCCGAGGAGATTGAAGCGACAACTCCTTTCTTTTCTCTCTCTCTCTCTCTCTTTCTCTTTCTTTCGTTATTATTTGCAGTCGGAATTGTTAAGTTTATAAGCCTTAATTACAGCGAAGATCAGCTTACAAATGCAGATCGTTCTTATATTTCCAAGGGATATCTCTCTCTTTCTCTCTCTCTAACGAATATATAAATTGTACAGATCGTACAAGGCTCTCTCTTAGTATTCAACTATTCGAGAAAAATAATAAGGCCAGTAAGAGCCAAACGCTGGATGCAAAATTAGTTATCTCCTATTTCTTTCTCTATTTATTTAATATTTCAGAATTACTGCGTTTTTATTTTTTTTTTAATTGCAAATTATTCAAGAAACTTAAAGACGAGAAATCTATGTTTTAGACGTATTTATGTTCGTTATATCCGGAATCTTTTAATTGGTTCAAATTTGATCGTTTTTTTTTTTTTAAAGTCCGCCGCGCGTAACAATCGCCATTTTTTTCCGTATCTCGGTGAAGGGGAGATACCTGCATAATGAGCGTATATTAAGGAGGACGACCCGGACGGACAGCCGGCATTCTTGGATACCAGGTGGCGGCGCCTAGTCATCCCGCTGGACGAGTTATTATCTCAAGCCGAATAACCAGGCAGTCACTCCGGGACTTGGGCTACTTAACGCGCGGTTACTTCGCTGCCGCTTAAACAGAGATGCCCACAGACCTTTCTTCGCGATATACAAACGCTGACAAATGAAGATCGTCGAGCATTAGACGGCGGTTGACACAATAATTAGTAATCGTTAGTGGAATTGTTATGATATCTCATGTTAATTGTTACAATATCTTCGGGCCAATTATAAAATACGACGCTGCTGCGATACACGAGTGAAAGTATATAACCTGATTTTTTTCTACTATCTCCACGAATTATCTCAAGAACTTAAGAATGTATTTTTGTCAAACCACCGGCTCTCTGTAATACGGTTTGCTATGTCGGTCGTTTGTGATTATGCTGCTTATCTAAATTAGCGTAATGGAAAGCAAAAAGGCGATGATTATCTGCCCGTTGAAAATATGCGGAAATCAAACGCACGAAAGTTTCCAAATATTTTTCCGAGCGAAGATAACCTTTCCCCAATCGACCCTGCGGAAGCGAGGAAATACGCGCAGGTGGCAAGTGACCGCCGATGTTTCAGACAGGTTCGTGTTTCCGATCCTTCTCCGTGAACCTGCCACGGCGAATCGAAAGCGGCTGAGTTTTTTTTTTCGACTCGTTCCAGGATCGAGCGGACGATTTTTTTTCTTTTTTTCCTTTTTTTTTTTTTGCATATGTGTGTTATCACATGTTATCGTTCTGTGTTTTAATTTCGTCCGATTTTACGCGATAACTAGAGTGGAGAAATCAATAACCAATTTCTAATATGAATTCACAGTCGAGTAAATAAAACGATGAGAAATTTTTATTAATTGAACGGTCTTATTCGAGAAAAACGCAAAAACGTCCAACTTTTTCACGAGCTTTTTGGGGTAATTAATAAAACGGACAAATAAAAACTTTGAGCTTCGTTAATTCGAAAATTTATATCGAATATTTTTTTTTGTTTTTGCACAACGAATATATACAGAACTTCTTAATCCGTCATTAGAATTTTTATTTCTTAGCTTCCCGAGAGCCAAATACATTTAATAAATATCTCGAAAACACTTTTATATTTTAAAAGAACGTTGCGGTAAAACTTTTCGATAATTGATTTGTGTATTTATCACGCGCGTCGAAAGATATTGAACAGTTTCACCGTCGTCAATTTTCTCGGAATTGAATTATTTTACAAATCACTCGCGCAACAACATATATCGGCACATTCTCTTCTCTCCGGCGGGAAGACTATCTTTGGCGGAGGCGGAGGTCTATATTGCAGTTAATCTATGTTCCGATTGTATCTGCTCATTGGGTTACGAAGTACCCGGGCACGGGTCTCCGGACATTAACTGCCGTTGTTACTGCCTGCAACGATCGCAGATACCGGCTGTTTCACCGTATTCGCCCCCGTGTCTCGTGTGTTTGCATGGGAGCACAGTCTGCGGAGTAGCCTGATCGATAGAACGAAATGGAGAGGAAGATCGCGGCGTTTTACGAGCGAGAGAGAGGGAGACAGAGAGAGGAGGGGGGGAGGGAGATCGATAGCGTTGGAATTAAATCTCGCGAGAAGAGGCCTTGTAAACCCTTGAAAAATGTCTGGTCGCTATAACGATCGCGCAAGTTGGCACCTTTTCGCGCGCCCACGCACAACTTCAAAGTTAAATTAAATCAAATTTTGATACACACACTTTGAGAATAGACATCTAAACGTTAGCAAAATCTTAGTTAGCAGAACTAGCAAAGTGGAACACGAAGTAATTCTCTAACATGTTCTATATTATCATGGGACGGTTTGTTACTAGTTGGTAGTTTTAAGGACACACGTAGGGGATCTCACGAGTGCATCCCCGAGTCGTAATTCCCGGGACGTCTGGGATTCCCCTTGAACTCTCGAGTGCGTCAAGTTGCAGGGAGAGGCGCAGGATTAATTACTGTATAGCCAGACGGAATGCTCCGGTAGCAACGCGCGGGTGCAGTTGCACAGAAAGGATCCTGCGGCGGTAGTTTCGCCCTCTCCCTCAACTTTGGCGGAGGCTACGCCCCGAAATACACCGCCGTGTCGGCCGCTACTGCTTGGCGCGAATCCGAATCTGATTAATAATCCGACGAGCGGGTTGCATTGTCCCATTGCCATTCGAGTCACATCCGAATTTATTTCGAACTACAAGTTACACTTGGGAGAGAGAGGTGGTTTACACGCGATATAATTATCACGTTGCGTTGTGTGTTTGAAGAACTTTGTAAGAGAAGAACAATTTTTTTGGCAATTTTTGAGATTAAACATTCTTGGCGAAAGAAAAAGTAATGTTTGAGAATTAAAAATTTTCTCGTTTTAAATGAACTTTAAATAACAATTGGACAATTTCTCGAATCGAAATAAAACGAAAATTAATTTAATGTTTTATCTTTGAAATTTTCAAACTGTCTGCTGCTACAACAGACCAGCAAAAGACTTGTGCGCCGTTCGTCCGAATAACCCAGAAACGAAACTTATTACATTATTTAATTTCTCTCTTCGTTCTTTTCTCTTTCCCAGTGTATTACAATTCATTTTTCCAATTTATTAGTTTCCAATAAAATCCCGCACGATGAAGTTTCTCTCTCCCGGTGCAAACCGAACATCAAAAGAAATCGAGGAAATCCACAGAGACTCGAAAGCGGAAATATGCTTGGCAAAAGCAAACTAAGGAAAGAAAGATCGCGAAGAACTTAATATATAACGTTCTTCCAGCGTTCTAGAGGCTTCGAAATGTGCAGCATCGACCTTTTCACGTACACATCTCTAATTAGCAATATTATTAATTATCTTAGGGACATCGTAACATTTGCTCAAGTTACGTCTCTTGACGTAAATCAAGTCCTCCTTTTTTTCTCTCTCTCTCTCTCTCTCTCTCTTTCTCTCTTTCTCTCTCTCAGACTAGTCAGACGACGCCTCCTAGGAAGATACTTCGGCTTTAATTGCGTCAGTCAACTTCCCCGACTCCGACAGAGTTCGGTTGGCCCTTTGCCTATCTTTCATCATCTTTCTGGCTTCGTCTCTAGTCCCTGCGGTCACCTAGACTCGACTGCATTGTCGCCGACGTCGTACTCGGGGAATTCGAGGATCGAACCGAGTGTCCCGTGAGAATGACGTGGTGAATAGTGAACACCTTCGTCGTAGAATTAAAGGGACGACGCGTCGGTTACTGCCGGCAATCTGGGAATGCTTCGTAACCCCAACCCTTTTCAACTGTCTCTGATTCCAATTGAAATTACATTATATCTTTTATATACATATATGCACATACACATTGACTCATTTTCTATAAATAACCGAGTGGAGAATTAAAACTGAAAAACGCGTCGATGGAAATGTATTATTTATATGCTCGTATAAAATTTTAATTACGCGCGATACGCGCGTGACACAAAAAATTCAACTGGTTAACGCATATATTTTAGGACACAAAAACTTAAAATAAGACTCAGATACAAACTTACGCACAGTGTAACTTTATACGTATAATATCGCGTAGTGTAGAAGAGGATTTCGAGCGTCGTAAAATCCAATATTATTGGTAACCAGCTGATACGCCGATCTTCGTTTAGAGGATATCGAACAGATCGCCGTCGCCGCCGCCGCCGACGACGACTCGTTTGTTTTATTTGAATCGGGAAATACGCGGGCGGGCGAGAGAGCGTATACGCTTTTCCGTATTTTCGATCGCGCGGCTCGCCGTAACGATTTTACGATACGGCTTTTTCCGCGGCGGTTCAAAACATTTGCTAATGAAGAGTATTGTGCCTGAGAGATACGCGTCGAAGAGCAACGGGGGGAGGAGGGGGGCGAACGCGAAACCGCCGGCTTTAATTCCCGAGCGACGCAGAGATTTAAAATTGGGGACCACACGTTGCGAGAGGGGAGGAAGAGTGCGCTTTGCTTCAAAGCCCGTGTCACGGGGAAATTTGCATACAAAATTGTTAAAAAACAAAACTCTTTCCACCGCGTTGACTCCGCAACCTTTGTACAATTACGGACGTCTTCTATCCGATTGCATTTGCTTGTTTGTTTATTTATTTTACGAGCGAAATATCTAAAAAAAGAAAAAAGAAAAACTCAACTCACGTGAGCCGTGATATGATATGGCGCGAAGAATTTGCATAAACGAATAATCATACGTTGTTGCAACGATTCCATGCACACGCGCGTGTTATGTTTCGTAAGGTAATACGCTGGTTTATAGACTCGCGTTCACGTGCCGCACTTTTATTTCGGTTTACGCGCGAGATGACACTAACGGTGTGTCACGTGTGGATTTCACAGGGCGCGAAGACGTAGAAGAAGAAGAAGGAGAGTCGCCGCGTACGGAAACCGTAGCGCGCGAACGGACGAAAAAGGCCGCGCGCATAATTCAAGCGGGTCGCATCAGGATCGTCCTCGCAGACGGCTTTTTCTGCCGCGGCGAGGTGTACATCGGTACGCCGGTGCTTAATCCGCGCGCTAATTAAATCGCAAAAGAGTCGCTTCGCCTTGGCGCGTCCGTGACTCTACGGCAGAATAAAAGTAAAACGCAAGCCCGAGAGGGGATGCACCGAGAAAAACAAGAACGAGAAAGAAAAAGAGAGAGAAAGAGAGAGAGAGAGAGCAAGCATGAGAGAAGAAAAAAAGATCTTCGTTCTCGGCGCGGTCGCATAAATTATTTCCGAAGCGGCACGACGACGATCGGCCGCGACCGAATCTCGATATGAATCGCGGTAATCGCGCTAATGGAACCTGATTCGCTCGACGCGCGCGCGCTCGAGAGAAAGAGAAGAAGCCTTCGGCCCACGCACTAAAAAATTGAAAAGTCAACACGAATTATGCGATCGTATCTCTCGGCGATTTAGTATAGGTGTTTCCAACGATGTAACTTTGCAGTCAACATACGCGCACACACACATACACACACACGTGGTGAGACTTTGTTGCCGATACCGAGTCGGTCGGTCACGCGTCGTTCTGCCTGAAATTAAAGCACTGTAAAGCAACCGAAGTGCGCTAACGATTCCGTGTTCGCAGAATTCATCGTTTCGGTCGGAAAAATTTATTCCCGACGTCGCCGTACGCGCTCTAAACGTCGTTAATAGCGTCGTATATTTCTCAGGACGCGAATTTGTTTCGCGCAACGCGTTTCAATGTATTCCTGAATGTAAAAATTATATTTGTAATAATCTTCTGACGAAAGTGTTGTTTTTTTTGTTTTTTTTTTTTTAGAAATTTAAATTTACCCAACATGCAGAGCACACATGCCGCGAATCCGAACAAAATATCATATTCCGATGAGACATTTTATGTCGTGACATTAATTTCGTCTACTATTCGGCATTATCACGGCTTATACTTCTTGTATCTCTTAATCCCACGCAATTCTCGGAACATGCACTTTCATCTCCCTGTATATGGGCTCGAATTATTCACCTGGCGATCGCGCCGGAGCATCGCGCACTCGTTTCGATGACGAACGGTCACCGGCGCCGCGAACATCGATCCCCGAGCCTTCGCTTAATTCGCGCACGCGATTTTATGAATTATTTCGCCGCGTAATGCGCGACACGGCGAGCCGAAACGAAAAACGCGCGTCATTCGAGTCCCCGTTCTCGTCGATATATTGGGTCGGCGCGCGTTAATTCCGCCGACTAAAGTCATTTCGAAATAATACGCCGTGTAAATTCGCACATTTGTTTAATTTATTTGAATTTTATTTCAATCATGTGATTTTAATCAAAACAGACAACTCTGTGTTCTTGTTTGGATACTTATTTGAATTTCGTTTCGCAAACTCCTCGCGATTGCGGAAAATTGAACGTGTAAATAAATTGAAAAACTTTTCTACTATTTAACTGTAAAATACCAGCGTTTAATATAAAAAAAAAAAACATGTACACGATATTTTCAATAATCGATCTCTCATCACGTGGATAATAATGCAATAACCATTTCACTTGCGATAAGAGATTAACGTTCTGACATTGTCTTGTATTCGGCGACTTTCACACCTGCATAGAACGCGCGCTCGGAGTGTGTGTATGTGTGTGTGTGAAGAGCGGCCCATATTTCAGCGGCTGACTTCATTACGGTTTATATCGTTATCGTGCGCGTTGTTCCATCGGTCTCGTTGCCTCGCTCCGATAACAGCGAGTGCTGAATAAATTAACGGTCGGATTTTCTAATGATTTCGCGTTACGAGCGGACTCGTCGTCCGCTAATGATACTGCTCGCGCATACATAAGTTTCCGCCTGTGGATCGAAGCGAATGCTCGCAACTATCCGCGCGTAAACTCGCCCGCGAACTTTACGCCCCGTCTAATGCGAGCGCTCGAAAATGCACCGTGAGCCGATTACGCGCGCACGGGCGCGGTACCGCTCTTCTGTGAGAATGCAGTCGTAAACCGTTCCCCGTCCGTAAACCACTCGGTATAACCCCACACGGTATTCCTTGCAGCCACCTTTAACGAGCGACGAGATCGAAGTTTCCTATGACTTGTGACAAACGTAAAATAAAGCGTCAGCTTTCACGGTTTAACGTAAAAATACCGTCTTAAATTCACTAGAAAATTGTCTGGACTTAGTGTCTCTTATCGCGCAAAAGAAAAAAAATACATTATAAAATAATATAGGTAAATAATTTAAAGATTTATTTTGCGCGCTCTCTCTCTCTCTCTCTCTCTCTCTTTTTATTACTTTCCGATATAAATTTCCAGAGAAAATTTTGCTCGAAAAATATTAAAAGCTGAAAAGACAGAAATTAAAAGTTTCAGAGACAGTTCTTGCTCCGTGACGATTTCTAAAACTAGCTTTATGTACACAAACGCGACAATATCAAGAACGTCAGACGTAAATAGCTGCGATGGAAATAAAAATCTCTCATTAAGTTTACACCGAGAGGGTGAAACAAAATACATATATATATATAATACCGCGTAATGAACCATATCGTCGCGGTGTAAAAATGTCGCGTTTAAATGCGCCGTGTCACACACGTGGAAACTTTATGAGGACACGTGTCCCCTATTCCCGCACGTATTATCTAACCGTCTAGAACCGTCTCGCCGAAAATTCCATATTTGGGTCACCGAGCAAGACCCCCCCGAGCGAAAGAGGGGATGAACCGCCTCGTAGATTTGCATACGTAGGTACATCTGTAATGGCGGACCCGGGGCCGTGCACGCCCTCGCATAATGCTCGCCGATGCATTATGCATGGTTCACACCCTTCTGACGATTCGGAAAATCACGGTAGGGTCTGGTGACGCGTACCGTTCTCTGTGTTTCTCTCCTCGCACGAGCGGCGTTTCTCTTCTGGCGAGAGAAGCGGCGGCGCGCGGGCGAGTCGTCTTCTTCTCGTCTGCGCTACGAGTCAAGTCGAGCGCGAAAGCGACCCCTGATCGACGACCCGATTAAGTCGTCGCCGTAGGATCATATTTTTATCGCCACGCTGCGCTTTGTTCCGCCGTGCGCATCGCCGAGTGCATCATCCGCACGCTCCGATGCGTCCGGAGATTCGATTTCTCTTATCGCAGTCGTCCTGGAAATTAATCGGAAGCAATAAAGACCGCGCACGTTCTCTCTATCTTTCTCTCTTGCGTTAATTACGGGAGCTAGTTTCTTTGATAGGGAATTTAAAGGGAATCGGGAGTCTCTCTACTCTACGGAATGTCTCGCACAACTATCGCGCCCTTTCTTCGACTATGAATATGATTTTTTTTTTTTGCCAGAGAAAATTTGATGAGACGCTTAATTATGAAGTTACCTAACGTTGGAAATTACAACGTCAAAAGAGTAATTGAATAAGGAAACTTTGTTTTCCAGTTAGTTTAAGCTGCACTTTATCTTAAGCGAGATTTAATTAAAATCTTAATTACTAAAGCATTTAATGCGCTAAAAATTAAAAAATGGAGTTTTAGCATTTTTTTGGAAACTGCGTATGATTTAATGTAGACGACATAGACGTTTCAAATATTTGTTATTATACGAGTTTCGTGACTGTGAGAAAAACAATATTAAACAATAAGAAATCTATTGTTTCTCACACATAAAAAATAACTTTGAGATGAAAAATATATATATGTAGTAGTACCTACACATTTTTGATTACTCGAAAGAGACAGAAATGATAAAACATACGAAAACTGTCAAAATGAGGAAGAAACGTATGAACAAGCTCCGTGATGTATAGTTACCAGAATTACAAAAATAGATCGTTCTATTTAAAAGAGTATTTTTGTGTTACGCCCGCACAATGGTATGAATAGACTCGGCGGCGTGGCATGCGCACAGAGTTGCAGTTGCATCGTTTGTATGTACACCGGCGTCCGTGCTAACAGAAGCGCCGCGACGCACAATGGAGGGTTATTTTTAAAAAGCGCGCGGCGTGCGCTGTCGATTGCGAAAAATATTCTTTCAAATTAACGACGGCCGCTGTGAAAGTTGTTTTTCAACGCGCGCTGTCAATTTTTGACGCATCCGACTCGCGACCGAATAAACGCGCCCCGCGCGTTGCAATAATCGACGATAATGCGATCGTATGTTACAACACACGCGCGCGCAAACGAAAAATTGTCAAGTGCGATCGACGAATCATTAAAAACGCGATATTGATAATGCTATATTGTTCCCGTTCCGGATATTCAGTTGAAAATATCTACCGCAATATCGAGAAGATTTTTTTTTTTTTTATATTTGATATTCATGTATATGGATGCTATTTTTTATACACAAAAGTTAGCAAAAATTCACAGACATTATTTTATACACTTTTAAAATCGTTGTGGTTTTTTGGGGGGGAGGGGGAGGGAAAACTATTATTCGCGACTTCAATTATTCAAATTACAAATTGCGTTTAATTATTTATAAACTTTGGTTGCGCAAGCCGCAAACAGAGAGAAATGCGTTTCCCGCGTGTGGTCGATAAAAAAACATTTCACATTTTATAAAATCAAAATGCTATTTTGCTCGATAAATGCGTAACGAGATCTCTTGTAAACTCTTTAGCATAAACTTTCTCGCCAGGATAATGTCGTCTTGCGTAAGCCGCATGGAATGCGTGTAGGTGCTACTGCACGCACGCACGCACGCACGCACGAGGCGATGCACATCCGAGCGAGCAGACATCGGAGCAACGGAGATATTCAGAATTGAACCCGTGCGCCGTAATTGCGATTAATCGCGTGATTAATCGACGTTAATATTAATTGCGGAAATGTAGTAAGTGACATTGGTTGCGATAGAATATTTTTGTTATTAGTGGGTCGCTAATGAACGCTTTACTCGACTGCGTTATTTTATCTTCATGCACACTCATTGCATTCTTTTAATAGAACGTTTATATCCAATGTTTCGAGAGAGAAATCGCTCGCGTAATTCGGTCTCGTGTGTTACATGTTGAAAACTAATTTTATATAAAAACAACAGTTTATTTGATTTATTTTCCACACAGACGTTTTTCTTTGCGTTTTGATTTTCTTTCATCAAAACTGCGTGTTATGAAAAGATCTGAATCAGAACGCGACGTATAAACGAGTATATTGAGAAAAGAAGTCCGGGACCGGTCCTGTGTCGAAGGTGGAGTCACGTTGTTGCGCACTTTATACACGTACGACACACGCCGGAGGCAACCGACACGGAAGGCCTTGTCCGCCAGGACTACCTAACCGCGTCCTGCCCACGTGCGAGACGGCGAAAAGACTCCGGAAAAAGGGATAGCTCGAAAAAAAGCCTCTTTGCCAAGATTCTCTTTGCTCCGGCTGTGTGTCTGTATATGTCTGTGTGTGTATGTGTGTGCGAGCATTTTAAAGACTCAATAAGTATTTTAAAAAATTGAAATACCGATTAAAATATGACATTTGATATTAATTCGTAAAAGATAGATAAAATATAAAATGTTTCGATTTATTGACGTATGTGTGTGTGTGTGTGTTAGCGCAAATCTACTTCGAATAATTCTCGTTTCATACGAGAATGCAGCCACGTATAATTAGCAATGTCAGCCGTCGCTTTACCAACGGCGGAAGCAGTCGCGATTGCAAGCTGGAACGCGAAAAACGAGCCGGACAACGGGAAAGAAAAAAAAAACAACAGACAGCCGCAACTTCTTATTTAGCGCGCGTCGCTTCTCTCGCGAGTGCATTCGTTATTTCGCGCGCGCGTACGGCGCTATTTGCATTTATTCCTACATGCAAATAGAACGCCGCGACTGGACAGGATGAACACGTTGAAGGAACAAACGCCGTGGAGGGATATACGTGACGCGTACACCCCCCTTAAGCTCTGAAAAATTCTCGCGGCCGCGCAGCACCGGAGGAAGTTCTTCCGCGCGGAAATTAATATTAGCAGAAAATAAAGCAAAGCCGCAAACGCAGCAACCGGCACGTAGCAGCGAGCTTGTCATCGTCTTAATGTTTGCGAAAAGGATTCCTCTCTGTCGGCGGGACAAGGGGAGGAGGACCGAGTGGAATGACGCGGTTTGTTTGCTCGCGATGCACTTTGTGCAGTTTCGCGCAAATGCATTGTTTTCCGCGTCGTGAATCTAAATCGGTGAGTTCTTAAAAATTCACGAAATTATCACGTCGCGCGAAAAGAAGAAGAAACGTCATCAAGCAATTCGGTGGTAAAATAATAATTTCGTTGTGGAAAAAAAAAGTACGTAACTTTGTAATTTTTATGAGAATTTTGTACATATGTTTTAATCATGTGTAATTTGCTAGAATTGTACTGTCGATCTACCTCTTTCTCTCTCTCTCTCTCTCTTTGTCTCTGTGTTTACACAGACAGCACGCTGTAGTGTGTAGAACGTAATTGTCGGGACAGAAATAAATCACGAAGAATGCCGGATTTTCTCGGATGTGAAAAAGGATTTCTCCTTTCGCCCTTTTGCCGGAAATCGTTGATTCCGAGAGGCGCTATTTTGAGAAGAAAGTAGCTTTTCCAACGTCTCTCTTGCGCGCAATTATATCAAACCGCACTATGCTATATAGCGCGGAGCTTCTCGGGAGCGCACAAAACGCGTATATACACCAACGTGCATTTAAAGGGTGAGAGAAAGAGACCGGGAGAGGGAAGAGGTTGGATGTCGAGTAAAGGTCGTAAAAGAAGAGAGACGCGGTAGAATAGCATAATTGCGGCTTTAACTTTCCTTAAAGCTCCGTTGCATTCTATGCGAAGCTGAACACCGAGATCTCTTTGTTAGTTCGCCTTTTTTCTCTTCTCCTTCCCTCCCCCTCTCTCTCTCTCCAACTGCTGATTTTTTACAGACTTCAGACAAGATTGCGCTAATCCGCGGAGGATTTTTTATTCCCAAGAAACCGCACTTAAAGAGCTTTGATCGCTTTTTTAAAATTAAGTTTAAAGATTATTTTTTAAGTCGAGATTTAATTGTACAAAAGTATTCAACGCGAAAAATTCCCGCGAAATACACCGTTTAATTAAATAAATCATTGCTCAACGTTATCTTCTCGTAGTATTTTTCTTGAGACTTTATGAGAAACACTTTTACCTCGTAATTAACAAACGGTCGGGAGAATCGCGAGTCTGTAATTATTGACGAACTCTCCTTGACCACACGCATTCCTGCGCGCGACACATTTTACGAGCGCGTTGCGAACGCACATCACGCATGATCCTCCAATGACTGGCGCAATCGCGGGATTGTGGTCGCGGAGTCTACTTAACCTTTTCGAATGCGTAGTAATCGATGAATTGCAGCAACTGTGCAATCGCTGCCGTCCGCTCTCTTGCCGCGGATTATAAATCACGCGTAACGATAACTAATCGAGTCGTCGTTTATCGCGATCCGCGAGGCGCGAGCGAGATCGAAAATACGGGATGAACTCGAACGAGCACGAGTGCGAATTGAACGCGATACGCAATAACGATGAGATTTTTGAATTTTCGGGATACATCACTGTCAAGATAAACCGCTCAATAAACGCGCAGCGGGGCGCATTCGTTTCAATTGGCATCGATGATTGAGGATGAAATCGATCTTCGCGTGCACGCTCGTTGCGCTCGAAAACTTCTGTGAGGAAAAGAGAGAGAACCTCCCCCTCACTCGATTCCTTGGTGATCGCCATCGGAAATTCGAGAGATCGTCAAGCACTTTGCGGCGCTCTCGCGAGCTTCCGCCTTGTAAGTTTTACGATACTTTAGAGGCGCACGCGATCGTACGTTACGGCGCATCGACGATGTACCGCAGCGGCACTCCATAATTTTTTACGCGGCCCTGGGTACTTTTAAATTAATCAACTCCCACGGAAAAAGCATCAGCGCGCTTGCCGGCTGAACATTTTGTGCAGTTTTTAATGGAGATTCGGGACATATTGCGCCGATTTTTTTTTTTTTTTTTTGTTAAACTTAAAATATCTTAGAGATTGAGTCAAAAGAGAATGCTGTCACAATTTTAAAAAATACTTCAAATATTCTTGAATATTTTATTTGACGCGAAAAATTGAATTTACAGAAAATTAAATTTCTGTAAATACAATTTTTCCTCTTTTCTTTATCTCTCTTCCCCTCTTTACAATGTATATTTAACCGAAAATAAACAACAATTACATGTAAATTCATTTGGCAACAGTGACGCGAGCGAGGCGCAAGAAACGAAACAAAAAAGCCGCTGTAAATCGATCTCTATCGTTGTTGCTAGCAATTAACGACGGCGTCTCTGTGTTATTAGGGTTGAAAAAAAAAAAGAGGCGTCCGTGTGTGCCTGTGCACGCGCGTAGGTTACGCCCGACGAACTCTACACGGAAGACACGTTATGGCGTTCGCACATGCACGTCGATTCGATCTGGCGCCGCACCCTTGCACGAACTAATAATTAGACACCTCTATGCAATTCCACCCAGTTTTCTGTGCGCTACCCCGAGGGGGAGGGGGAGGATGGGGGTTCTACCCTCGTGCCTGGTCGTAAAATTGATATGTGCGACACACATGCCCCGCAGCCCATCCCACGTTACTTCAACCACCTATTAATAATTCCTTCAATACACGATGATTATTACTTTTCATTGAAATTTCGATGCGATTACTGCACAAACCCATTGCGTTAGTTTCTTTTCTTTATTGAAGACGGAAGGAGGCAAAATCAGGATTTACATCTTTTCTTTATCGGATCCGTGCTTTCAATACTCGGCTTTTTATTCGCTACCGGAGTTATCCGACGACCCATAATTAATGGCGTCTATGAAACTCTATCTCGCGCACGTGCAACAGCCGCGAAAACAGCCCTTAACCAACTTTCTGCGCGATGGAATTAAGAGGTTTCGATGCCCGGTGCGCGCGTATTCTCGAGAACGTCTCATTATCCGGTGCAGAGGGGCCAATTTAGAGCGAGAGGAGGATTTCGCAACTTTGCAGCGTCACGCTCCATTCAGGTTTCAGTTAATAACATGAGCCGCGATATCTCCTACATTTTCTCACACCGCACTTGGTCGCTAATTGTACTTGGGATCTATCGGACTTGTCTTGTCTAAAAGCGTCTTATTAACAACGACCGATTCGGGATGTATCTCACATTCTTCTTACATCCCGTCCGATTCGAATTACCGATTCATTCGCGATAGCATATCGTTGTTCAATTAATTAATTGCTCAATAATTATTTGTCTTCTAATTTGTAATTTTTTTATTGCAATTTTTTTTCTTCCGCGAGTCTGTTGATCTCTCAATAGAATTTTGAAAGCATGATTGCTAACCTCTTGGTCGCGATCAATGTTTTCCTCCATGTTGCTTATTACTTTTTTCGATCGAACTTTGCATTTTCATTTGCGGATTAAGAGTTTTTGATCGAAATTCTCCTGCTCGAAATCGCTTGATATCCGATTCGAAACGCGCCTTGCAATTTCGCGGCGACTCGCGCCCGCGCTCCGCTCCTAATAACACGCGGGGAATGTAATCGACCTCCATTGCGCAATTTTATCGCACTTTCATCGGATTAAAAGCTCACCGTGCCGTGCTATCGAGCCGATAAGGAAGGTCCACCCTCCTTTCTGCTTCATTCTCCTTGCGTCGGCGGATAATTTAGAGTCGGCCGTGCAATTTTGTCGCGCGAGCGCCCACCGCACCCTCTCGTTTCGCGGATTTTTATCTTTCGTTCTCCCAAGAGATGATGCCACAAAGGGGAGGGAGCTGAGATCCACGGTCTACGAAAGTGTAATTTCATTATTTCACGACGCCTAATTTGAAACCGCCTTTCAATTTCTTAATCTCCGCATCATTTCGCGTGCGAGAAGTCTTGTGAAAATTTGTAATTGTGACTGCCTGTGTGTTTGGTTTCTACACACTTGAATATTAAATATTACATGCTCAATCGTTATTATTTGTCTATTTTTTTTTTTTTTTTTTTTTTTTTTTTTTTTTTTTTTTTTTTTTTTTTTTTTTTTTTATGTTTCTCTTCACGACAAAAATGCTCTTCCGTTGGTTTCCGTTTTCTCTTCTCAATTTTACTCATCGATCGACGCCGATGATGCACCCGGAGAAAGTAACTAATTCGAAATCGATATCCCGACGATATCGACCTCGCGGCCATGTCTGCTGCTAAACTAATAAAAGTGCCGCGATGTGATGGAGGTTCGGCAGGTAAATTGGCTCGAGCTATTGTTGACGTAGGTATAAGAAAGACGCGACACACCGAGTCGAGAGGGGAGGGGGAAACAATAGTTTCCCCGGCGTGATTGACTTGTCGTAGCGCGATTTCGACGGATTTTCTCGAGCGAGAGAGTGGAAAGCAGAAAGGTCGAGGAGCTGACAATCGAATCGTTATCGAATCAACAATTTATTTCACGCGAAACGTGATAATTTTGACGGCTTTATTCCGTCGTCGATTGAAGCGTTAATTTTCCCTCGACTGTTTCATTCTCGTCGATTATTTATCGCGGCTAAAAGGTCTGATTAAATTCTATTTTAAAACTAAGTTCTATAGAAATACGTAAACTATCAATTTGTAATCGTATTGTGTTAACAACTAGGTTGATCTGTTTTTAAAATAAAGACGTATGCACATGCATACTGCCATCAGCCGTCGTCGGCCGTCGGCACCGCCATGTTCGATGCGCGGAACAGTCTCGCTTTGACGCTTCCGACGTCGAGGATGTCGACGAAATTCATTATCGCAACTGCTACAGACGAATTATACTTTACAAGTGCAACAAAGAGAGCGTGAATTCTCGAAGTTTCGAAGCACAACACTGTATTTACACAACAACACGTCGCGCGACTTCGATCATCTTCCGCGACGGAAGGTCGCAAACACAATGAGAATAGTACGTCGAAAAATAACTACTAAAATCACTTTTCTCGAATTTTCTGGAATTGTCTGGCACGATGACTTGTTTTCTTCTTCGCTCGCTCCGAAGGCGCCCGAGCAAGCGCGATTAAGTACGATCGACCGCAATCAACATCGTCCCTGGCGCTACGTAGCTCCCGTAAAGTTCAAAGTCGCGCGACGTGTTGTTGTGTGAGTACAGTGTTGTGTTTCGAAAGTGTTAAAGAATTCACGTTTGCTTTGTTGCACTTGGAAAATATAATTCGTCTCTCTGTGGCAGTTTCAATAATGAATTTTCTATTCCAAGTTCTAATTCCATAAATATGGGTTCATATAGGCTGAAAGAGCACTAAAAAAGACGCTAAAGTTCGGATATATTTTATATTTCATAGAAAACTGTCAGAGAAGAATTCATTCTATAATCTCTGAATCTCTGCAACAATAAACAGAGCTAGAAATCTCGGGGTTATAATCTCTCCCGGTGTAATTTACGAGGATACGCTTGTTGAAGATTCTACTTCGTAGGAACTTGAAGCTCGTCGAGTCGCGCGAAATTTGCGACGTCGCGTCTAGCGCGCGCACAAGCCAAGATCCCGAGCGCTGATAAATATAAGTCAGATTTGATGCAATTACCAAGTTTTGAGAGTGTTTCAAAGTGCAGTCTAGCCCGAGACGCGCGCCCGCGCGCGCTCCGGTGCATTGTGCAGGGAATGAAGGATCGCGCGGGTCCCTCTTTGTATTCTGGCGAGAAACCCCGCGTGGGGACCATAACTTTTCCCGGGGAGACTTTATATACCGTAACGTCGTCGACCTCGCGCGACAAAACCACCTGGACGGCGAACTTTCGTCGTCCGAGATTTCCGAGGTGCCGTACAACGAAAACAATGCTTGCAAAGTGACAGCGCCTTGCCAACGGCGCTCGTGACATAATGCGCGTCTCGAACTTTGGTCATACCTCGAATTTATGGCGCGAAACGTATCGCCGACGCGTCGATGATGATGAATAAAATATATATCTTTGCGCAAAATCGAAAACTTTGGAATTTATATTTATCTGAATTGTCGAATTGCCGATATATATATATATATATGGCAATTATATACATATATATCACATATCGATAGCGCGGTTTAAATATTTGATGTAACGATTTTTGGAATTTTTAATTCTCGATTTATAAGCTCAGCACAGTTCGCGAATCCGTTCGAAACTATATTGTAGTCTGCGTTAATGCTAACTTCAGAATAAAATTTGATTTCGAGAGTTTCAATACTAATTAGATTGCGATGTGTTGCGATTTGGCTTGATTTTTTAAATCCACCGTATTTAATTAAAATTCAATAATAGAATTTCTAGATTAAAAAAAAAATTTGATCGTAAATACAGAAAAAAGAAATTTATCAGGCAGAAACTGCATTACAATGAAATTTTTTTAAAAACGAATTTTGTGGGTTTTTTGTATAAAAGTCCGAAAGTTTAATTTTATTAATCTCTTCTATGCTTTGCTATATCAAAATATATTGCTTACAAAATTTATATGTATATACGAGGAGAAAGAGAGAGGGATGGAGGACGGAAGAAAATCTAATATCTCAGGATATCGAGGCGAGAGAGCTGATTGATTGCGTCTCTTCTGTGTCGAGAAAGGTCCATAACCTAGATTACAAAAGCATCGAGAGATATCCACGTGCAGCTGCGGTTCCAATCGCTATCATCGTCATTTCCCGGGATCGGATCTGTAATGGCGTCGCATGTTTAAGTCGTTTAGTTTCCGGTTCATCCAAAAAATCTATTATTTTTCACTTTCTCTGTTTCTCTCTCTCTCTCTCTCTCTCTCTCTCTCGCTCTCGCTCTCTTTCTCTACGCGGCACGGATCCGAGCGCGTTGTTACGTCAGGGTAAGAAAAACGTCGGACGACGACGCGAGGGTAACTATCTTAAAGTGTCGTTAGGAAGTCATCCATTATGCGACAAAGGCCGCTCCTCCGCGGCTCCAGCCGGACTAGGAGTCTCCTCGGACTCGACAGAACACGCCTCTTCCCCGTCGTCGTCGTCGTCTTCGTCTTCGTCTTCTTCTTTTTCTTCTTCTTCTCTTCAGTCCATCTCATCGCTTCCCTTCATCCCTCACTCGACACGCCGAGACGAGACATCGCGAGCGCATCTCGTCACGACAAGACCGCGCGTTTTTGCGTCGCGACGCGCCGCCGCTCGACTTGCGAACTGCCGCGCGCGGTTTCAAGTATTTTGGCAAACCGCATCGTGTTGCGGACGCGTGTCAGATTTTTTCGACAAACATGACGGACATTAACGCGAACATTTTTCGTTCCGCTCTGACCACATAATATAAACGTCAATCAAATAAAAAAAATACGTAACTTTTGCCGGTGCAAGAAAAGGTGCGTGGTTTTTATGAAGTTGTTTTTTTGTTTTACGATTTGTCTGTAGATAAATGTACATTAATGCACTTTTGACACACGATTCTATTTACGGCGAATGGTAAAACATGTACGTGCGTGCTGCTCAATATTTCCGTATTGCCACGATCTTTTTTCTTTTTTGGGAAAAAAAAAAAAAAACATTGAAGCGGAGAATTAGAGCTCAGAAAATACGTGAGTGTCGCCCGTTTCGGCATCGATCACGACTCAGAGACCATTGATTATACGAATACGGTCGGAGGCCGCTCTATGATTTGCATAGAGCGATTAGGGCTCCGTGGTCTGGCATTAGGCGCATACTTGGAGCATTTAGACGCGTCGGCCCGATAACACGCGATTCGATGTTTCTTCGACCACCCTCGCGCGCGCGCGTGGAACCGGCTTGGTTCCGCGAACGAACTTCACCGGCAGAATTCACGTGAGCTCCTCGGCGCGGGCTCATTAATTTCCAGCCATCCAGAAAAAAGTAATTGATTCCGCTTATACTGGCGCGAGACCCGGCCATCCATTTGCGACTCCTTTGACCGATTCGTAACGGACGTTTCTTCGACCGTAATATGACTAATGGCCGGATTTTTTTTCCGCGCCATCCTGATCCTCGATAATGAATGTCCTTTGCCGTCGCGAAATTTCACCTATGTCTCGTCGGAGAGTCGGAAAAAAAAAAAAAAAAAACAATTAGCAGATAGAAATCTTGTAATTTTTTTACACACGTAATGGCAATATGTTGTCGGCAATTGATTTTTTCGAAGTGAGACGTTTTCCAAATTGCTAGTTTCTCGAAAAGTTGTATTTTTTATTGAACGTTTCTCTCACATCTCTCTATCGAATCAACAATGCTCTCGCGGGAGTGCTCACGAGTGCAAAATGTCTGCTTTGCTTTTGGACCGTCAACAATAATCCGCACAATGGCGAGGCACAAAAAGATCTCTCTATTCTTCGCGCGATAAATTCCTCTCTTTGCCGCCGTATCATTATCGGCCTTTTATTGCCAGCTTTTCGCGTCGCGTAGCGTCGCAAATCACCGCGCGCGCATATTTCGATCCTCGTCGTTATCGCGGCCGTGTATCGGGATCAAATCTCGCGCGTTATTCCTCGACAATGCCTCTCGCAGGACACTCCTCGTGGCGAATTTGCAAGGATCGAATGTGCGCGCGCGGGAAACGGTATCTCTTTGACAAACTGCTTCGCCTGGTTATCGGTATCTCAGTGTCCCAGTGCCCTGCGTCCTTCGCAAGGATTATACACGTAAATTTAAAGCTCTGACATATCCGCGACCTCGGAGAGACGCATCGCCGATTCTAGTGATGGAACGAGATGCGCCCGTATATTTTACGATGTTTTTGTGCATCCCCTCGTTTCAGACTCTCTCTCTCTCGCGCGCGCGCGCGGATTCATACGCGACACACATTCGCCGCTAAAAATATGTAAAATATGAATACGGAAATGGGATTTTTATTTACGAGTACTCCGCAACTATTTGACGTGTGTTTCGGAGAGGCGCCGTTATACGATTTCCGCGTCCGTGATTTTTGATATCCCACTATTACGCGAATAAAGCTTTGATATGATAAAACCGACGGTTTTTCGCCTTTGGAGTATTTCGCTCGCGTTTTGTCGCGTGTGTTCTTTAGTAATAAATTTTCTAAGGATTATTAAAACCGGCAAGTTTTTTCGCATCTAAAAATTCCAGAGCACGCTTCGAGAGAAGGAAGTGGTCTCGCGCGCGAAAAAGGGTGGAAAATCCGAAGAAAATTCCTTCGAGAATTTCTTCAACAAGAGCGGGACGAGCAGGATGAATCGGCGAAAGCGTGCGCTCCGATCGGGATCCGAAGAACTTTACGGTCCATCGCTCGTCACACAAAGCGTCCAGCACTCCCGGCTTCTTTCAGCGAGCTAACGAGCCGAAGGGCTTCGGAAAAAGAAAAAGGAACAATTACACTCTCTCTTTCTCTCTCTCTCTCTCTCTCTCTCTCTCTCTCTTTTCTCGCAGGGAAATGGCGCGCTTAAAGTTCAGCGGCACAATGGGCGCGCCACGCGCCCGTGAGAATGATTTTATTTCCGCGTGCATGATAATTGCGCCGCTACCGTTGCAGTCGTTAATTGCGCACTTTCCGAAGGACTGCATTATTCATAATTCGCCCCGGCCGCCTTGAAAACCTCGTTCGTCAAATTTCCATAATGTTTAAAGCATGTACACGTGAAAGGGGGGAAGTTTCCACAAAACTCTTGTGATATATATTTGAAAATTTTACTTTTCAGTGGCCTCCGCCGAGCACGAGTTGCGAATACACTTAAATTGAAATGTTTATGTGCCGAGAGCTGTTAAGTTTACGAAAATAAAGATGCGTAAGAAAGAGCACCGTATCAAAAACATTTTTAAGCACCTGTAATATTTTTCAATTGAAATTTTTCTCCTCTACGTACTTGTGTGAATATTTACACAAGACAATATGACACACAAGTGGATATTTGCGCAATTTTTGAAAAATGTTGCTAAAAAATATTAATCCTTTTTAGGATTTAATAAACAATCGTTTCTAACGGAATAGTATTTTTTTGATTCGCTCTGTTCATTATGTTTTCATGTGTTCTCCACCATGTCGGGCATATTGTAGTCGTGTAGCTTTTCGTTCGTATTGAAATTTCCAGAGCGAGGTTCAAAACGAGGTCGATCTCGCCGCGATCTCGATGTTTCTCATTCCGATTTGTTCCGTGCTATCCATTGAATGATGGAGGAATTTCTTTCTCGTCGCTCGGCTTTCAAGAAGCTTTTAGAATTTCTCCGGAATGATCGCTTGAAAGCTCCTGCGAAAGTATCTCATGATAGAGCGTTCGTTTCGCGTTCATTCCGCGCCGGTAATTACGAATAATCGCGTCTCCAAGTAATTCAACGTTTAAAAACACGAGTAACCGGCGGGAGCGAAAAAAATCGAAGGATTTCAGGTACGTCAAGATTTCCGGAATATTTTCGGAAAAATATTTACGTTGTGATGTACAACGCACAGTTTTCTTTAACAGCACACCGTAATTCGCATAGCAAATGTTATTTTTGTCTCGTGAGATCGCGAATAAAAACGTAACTGAGTATTTGGACCGAGAAATATCTCTCTCGACGTTTAAGTTCACCGAATCGAAGTCTTTTAATTGCATGTAATAAATATCTTATTGCGAATTCCAAGACACTGTCCGAAAAGAAATGTGGCAATTTTTTTTTCATTATCCAAATTTAGTTCCGCTCATTTAATGCGATTTGATTCTCACCGTGGATTTTACTTATTTCGGTTATTTCGAAATCGCGTTAATAGAGAGAGACTTTAGAGACGCCATTTTCCGATGAACGTTCGATTATTAAACGGATATACGGATAGCGGATTTAACACCCGCGAATAATTCGAGCTTTCTCCGAGCTCTGATTCAACGGGGGCGCGGTCTCGAATTAGGTCGAGAGAATTCCGCTCTTGCCGAATTTCTGCCGAGCGTGCAGGAACCGCCTCCAAAATGCCGGAAACTTTTCCGCTCCGGGTCAGCGAATCTGTGCGTGTCCAGTCGATGCGCGTGCTCAACGAAGCGACGATACTTTGTGTCGATGACAACTTTGTAGCTCTTGTGTAACTTCACAAAATCGTCGTAGAATTCCGCGCGGTTAAAATCCGCGGAAAAACTCGACGCGAGCGCGGTTCAAGCGGATAATTCAAGTGAATAATTCGCGATATAAAACATGTAGGCGCGGATATTTCTCGGCGAAGTTTATACTGGGGGGAAACTCTTGAAACAACTGCGAGAAAAAAGGCTCGAGAAGTCGTGTAATAAGAAATAAAATCCCGAATTGAGAATAATTGCAAAACAATGCAATATATAAATTGCAGAGTTTCATTCGCGGTAATAAAACAAACGAGCTAAACTCTTTTTTTTTGTGTGTACGTGTTTTAAAAAAAATCGCTTTATTAAAATCTAAAAATAAAAATCAACCATGTGCGCGCGTTATAAAAACAAATAATGGAATATAGTTATTTCTGCTCGAATATTTCATACATAAATTTCGCGAGTATGATGTGTGAAAAGTGATACCAAAAAAAGTCCGTGCATCCTTTATAATTTTTTTTTTTTTTTTCAATGCTAAAAGCGGCCGAAGTCTGTGTGATATACGCGCGTGTGTTAACACTTCGCAGGGCGGCGCGGCCGATTCGGTTCGCTATAAATCCTAAACTTTATCTATGGCTGCTTTTATCATTATTTACAGGTAGCTTGTCTCGTAACTTATGGAACCGTGAATACCGCGGCAAACGCGCGCTACGACGACGATGACGACGGCGGCGGCGGCTGCGGCTGCGGCTGCGGCTGCGGCTGCGGCGTTTTTATATAACGCGCGCGCTTGCTTTGGCGGTGTAATACGCGCGCGATCGGTGCATATTCCTCAATTAACGCTATCATCACGCCCGAGTAGCTCAACGGGACGGAGCGCAACTCCGACAAATTTCCCACCCCCCGATTATAAACCATATCTCGCGGTGAATAAAGAGTCGGTGGCCCCTTTGTGAGGCGTCACGCGTATTATTTATTCACGTCACGGGGATCGAAGAATGCTCGTATCTGACAGCGAGACTGAAAGACGACGGGGGAAAAGGGGAGGAGAGGGAGTTGGAGAGAGGCGAAAGAGAGCGACAGCGGCGTTGGATGCGAGAGGAGTAATAAGTCCGAGATAACGAGCTTTTCGATTCTCTCTACCCCGGGTCGAAACGGAAAATTAATTAAGTGACTCCCAGGGTTCGCCGGGCATTCTTAACCTTGAAAGACACAAGGAACGAAGAATCGTGCGGGATCCGTGCTCGCGCGCGCAGTTACGGATGTCTCGTCGAAACCGGGACCCACTCTCGTCTCGATAAACAGGAGGCCCATTTCGAGACGCGGACTCGACAGGGCGGGAGGGCGAGCGATAGGAAAAAGAGGCAGAGAAGATTTTACAAATAATAATTATAGCCTCGGTCACACACACGCAAGGGATAATATAACGGGCCGCGCGCCCGTTATCGAGAGACCCTTTCGAGTGAGTGCACTACGTTGTTCGTGAGATACGCGGCCTCGGGCCCGCGCTCGTCATTGCGATCGTCGTTCATTTTTCGACCCTTTTTCTCCTTGTCTCCTTTTGTCTCCGCTTTTTGACGGTGTCTCCTCTATAAACGACGTTCGCGTGAGTCCGTGTCATTTTCCGAATCGAGCAAGTTCACGATTTTGATAATTTTATAAAGTAAAAGTATGTATTTTGATTTGGATATGATAAATATTTCTGTTTTTGCAAAGATATTTAAAATAAAATCGCGTAAAAGATCCAGAAGAATGTTGTGCAACATTTGTTGTCCGAGTTCAAAAAACTTCTTATTTGAATAAAATCGCGCGTTAAAACATCCGGGAGATTCGATCGACGTGTTTGGTATTTCGACAGGCGTCGCGGCGGTCGCTTTATCACGCTCATCTTACGCGAACACGCGTGAAAGGACCCGGGCAATCTGACCGGCCTCGCCGCTCTGCCGAGGATACGAGGAGATTTTCAGCGGCTTAAAGGGAATTGCGGGAGGGGGAGGACCGGGATCGTGGCGGAGAGACGGGAAGAAATCGCGCGCGGCCTGGGATGGAAGTTCCGAGAGGGCCTCGGCGGGCATGGCGCGCCAAAGTAGATTGCACGGGTGTCACGCTTAATCGGATAACTTAGATTCGAAAGCGGACTTTGACTCCTTTATACAGCGCGTTGTGGACGTACGCGGACACGCGTCAGCGATGCTCAACCTGCTACTGACGGAAAATTGCCAATTAAAACTTTTCAACTCTCAACAAACTATACGGTTAAATATGGGCAACGTGTGACTGCACCGTCAGTTGGACCACTCGATAAATAAGAGCTGTTGTGTGTTTCGTCAAAGTGGAAGGAAAATCAATTTATTACTTTCACAAACAATTTTCGTTAAATAAAGATTTTTGAGATGTGTTGCGGCATTTTACGCGGGGAAAATAATGATTGTTTATTCAAATATAATCCGCTTGCGTGTGTTTTAATAACGCGCAATTGTATTTCAATTCACTTTTTTCCTGTGCATCCTATGTATTTGTGTTTCAACGTATCTGCGGATTTAAAAATATATTAATCAAAGTAATAACATGACGTGTGATTTATGATTACCGTGAAAACAAATAACCATTCAAAATGAGTTTGTAGTTAATTTTCAATGCTATGATTTAATCATGTATATATATGTACACATATATGTATATGATATAGATTTTAATAATTCGATTTACACACACGCGCCCACGCGTTTCCTGTCTGCTGTTATTTCATTATTACTCGCAAATGAAATAATTTATATTATTCAATATTATTTTCAATTTGACGTGCAGCACGATAAAACAGAATTAATAATATCGAACGCCTTGATACTATAATTACACCATGGGATACATAAAAAGTGGGAAGTCACGATCGCATAACGCGACTGCAAGAGCTCGTGTACAGGGAACTCGAGAATGACAAGTGCAGCGACTTTGTAGTAAACCTACTCGTTTTCTTCCCAGCGCGCGTGTGTGTATTGTCCGTGTGCGCGCGGTTCTCTCTCTCTCTCTCTCTCTCTTTTTCTCTCTGCGCCTTCTTCTCCGATCTGTCCGTCACGGTACATGCGTGCACGCATGTGCGTGATGCGCTTCGTCCCGGCGTGCGTGCGAAAGCGTGAAAATCGCGGCGGCGACCTGTAATCTGCCGTAGCGACCGGCTCCGGAGAGTCGCATAAATACCGGAATTATCCAGATTGAAGTAAAACATTTTTGCGTCGCGAAAAAAAAAAAAAGAAGAAAAAAGAACCGTCGATCGTCTCCGGAGGAATTTATTCGCGTTTTCCGAGGAGATCGCAGCTGCTGCACGGCTTCCTGGTTGCGCTCGCGATAGAAGCCGTTTTATTTACGGACTTAACGCGAAGACGATCTCCTCCGATCTCCTTCCTTCTTTCCTCTCTCTCTCTCTCTCTCTCTCTCTCTCTCTGCGACTACCACGGAGGACTTCCGACAAAAACCGAGCACGAAAATTACATCCGCTTGGTGGTGAATCCGGACGAGGCAAGGGGGGAAGAGTAGAAATCACGTAGAAACGCGCCGTGACGATGCACCAAGTCTGACTATTCACGAGACCGGCTACTCGCCAATACACTTCTGCCTAGTCACCTCTTTATAATTCTAGCCGACAATTCCACAGACCAAGCACACGCAAGTTCTTGTGTAATGTTTTGTATTAAAAAAAAAAAAAAAGAGAAAAAAACCTTACTGAGAGAATAAATCATCTAAATATAACTTAAAGACAGGCAAAACTGGTTAGCAATCTTCGACGTCACATGTCAAAGCGATTAATGACGAACTCCATTTATCTTATCATTGTCAATTATCTTCGTTAGATTTCTTCTCCAGCGCGAGACTTTTTTTTATTCATTTTTCACACTTCGTCGTATAAATGTCAACGTTTACAGTGCGCGATTGAGTGTAATTAAGGTACGCGATTGAGTGAAATCCTGATTGGATTGTGATAAATACACAATCGCGAGGAAAATGTTCAGGTTTAAACGGATTTTAAGAATAATGCGACTGTTACGCCCCATATAAATTATGAATCTCCAAATTAAAAGCTGACGGGGCGAACCCCAACATCTGCAGCCCCTCTGCGCCGTCCCTAAATCACGCGGAACACATTAAACACGTCACGGCCGTGTCGCGAGCTCTCCGCCACCCTTTAGAAGGGGGTGGGTTAAAGGCGACAATTCCTCTCGCGCGAGACTCTTTTTTTTTTTTTCCGCCCTCTTCAGTCGCTGCTCGCGCCAGAGAGTCATAGCCGTTACCCCGGGAACACATCGTAAAAGCATCGAAACGATATTCCGCGTGCTCGGTCGTTAAGGGGAACAGCAGCAAGAGTCGGTTTTATCCATCTTCTCGAATTCATGTTTAACGCATATACTACATCAATGATTTATTGCGCGAAACAGAAGCGGAAAGTAGTTCAGTGGTTTTCGCTTGATAATAAAACATTCTATAAGTCGAATTTGTTTTCTTATTAGACAAGTAGCAATTACATATCGACACATTTTTTAATTTAATTCTTAATTTTTATATTTTACGAAGTTTTTATGTTTATTATCGCATCTGTAGTTGATGCAAATTTTATCATATTTCAAAAATAAACTCTATTACGAATAATGTATACTTTCCGTCTGTGTTATGCTGCTCTTGAAACTTTGTTTCTCTCGAAATTTGCCACCTTGGTCCATTTGGCCTGCGTGTAAACACGAACCTGGACGTGGATAAAATTTGTCCGGCGTTAAGCGCGCGACGTCTCGTCGGGGGGACGTAATCCCGACGAGGGTTTCGAGGTGGTATCTCACCGAGAGTTAGTCCCCATCCCTCTTTTCCTCTCTCTCTTCTCTCTCTCTCTCTCTCTCTCTCTTTCCGAAATGGGTGTAACAGCGAGTGTAAGGGGGTGGTGGCGGATAATATTTTAAAACGAGCGCGAGTCTGTTGCGGGCAGAGCTCTCTCGCCAGCGTTGCTCGCACAATGCTAAAGAGAGAACACGACGGGTAGAGAGAGCGGAAAGCGCACGCGGCGAGGGGGTTGCGAGGACAGGAGGAACGGGGTTGTACGTAAAGGGAGGGCGTGCCCGCTGTTATCTGGCTTGTTCTCCGGATGAAATATCGGCTAGCAGTTTCAGGCCTTCTTCTCTCCACTCCTACCTCGATCTTCTCCTCCGAGTCTTCCTTCCTCGTACGCCTTCTTCCTCTTCTGCCTTCCTCCTCGCATCCCCTTCTTACTCCTGCTTGGATTCTCCGCAGAGTTCCTGCGAGGTAAAAAACTTTTTCCGCGCGCGCCATTGTCGGACTTTTGATTGCGTTGGGATTTCCATCCTCCTCCTCTCTCTCTCTCTCTTTACCTCTTTCCCTTTTCTCTCCGCTTTTCGTTTTTATTTAAATCTGTCTTTTCTACGCGGTTCGTTTTTCTTCCGCGCTTTCCCGTTTTTTTTTCTTTTTTTTTACTTGGCGATTTTTATCCCGCCGACAATCTCCTTCGTCTCCTTGCTTGCCTCTATTCTTTTCGGTCTCTTCTCTTTAGTCTAATCTTAATAATGTCAACATTATCTCTCTATTGTTTCCTTGTTTATTTTCACTTTCTTGTTTGTTTTAAATTCTCTTCTATTATATCCCCCCCTCATACACGTTCTTTGCTGTCTTGCTTGCGATTTTAACTTGTTTTCACAAAAACACTTCCCTTTATTTTTTACCTTGTTTTTCCCCTTCACTTTTTCCGCCTCCCACATCTATTCACTTCTCGCAAATTTCGCTTCATCCCTCATAAACCCAGACCATCGTCCCGACGCCTATCGTCCTCGCGGACCTCCGCCGTCTAGGTCTATTCTCATCATGTCATTATCATACATCGCCAGGAGGCCCATCGATCACACCAGCCATCGTTCCGCGAGCGACTTTCCCTAAACGATCCTTCCCGGAAAAGCGAGTGAGAGAGAAAAAAAATAAAGGGATGGGAGATGCAGAGAGATTATCTCCTCGTCGAAGGATAACGTATGCTCGTCTTCCGCCGAGGACGCGTATTACGAGAGCAAGCAGCGCGGAACGTTTTTTTTTTTTTTTTTTTTGGACCGGGGGAAAACGCGGGAGAATCCTACGGAAGGAAAAAGTTTCGCAGCTCGGCCGTAAAAGCGTTTTCCGGGATAGCGCGGAAAGTATGTACACACTACATATATATATGTGTGTGTGTGTAGGTGGAGATGATCGACGCGCACTTCTCTTAACGAGTACGAGCCTGTCTCGCAGTTGTCGCCGTCGTCGTCGCGTTTTGTCACCGCGCTACCGACTTGCTATATTATATACTGGATCACGCTAGTCCGTTTTTCATCGCACATGAGAAAGAGAAGAGGAGGAAGAGAAAGAGAGAGAGAGAGAGAGAGAGAGAGAGAGAGGGAGGGACACGAAACTGCTCGTGTGAATGCTAATGCGAGCTGTCATTTGTAATACAAGATAAAGCGCGCGAGCAAAAGGAACAAGCATTTTTGAAGAGAGCGGAGCAACTCTCTCTCTCTCTCTCTCTCTCTCTCTATCTCTCTATCTATCTATCTCTCTCTCTCTTTCTCTCTTTCTCTGTCGTCCGCGGCGCCTCTCGAAATAATTCGGGGAATCGATCCTTCATTCCTGAGAGAAAGAGAGAGAGAGAGAGTGTGTCAACATTAATATTTTACCGAGGTTTTAAATTAAAATCAAAAGTCTTTGCATTTCAAATTGCGACTTATTATTAACTCGCGATGCGCGCGTTCGATATTCGATATATTTACTTCGCGGAAACAATTTTTAATTAACGATAAGTATAAGTTAATTTTTTTTCTATAGAATGTATTACCGTTAACTTAAAAAAAAAAAAAATCTGCCTTTCAAATAGTGTTTGCGTAATTTAGCACATCCTGTATCGACTCGTCTAATATCCGCTTTTCATGTTACGGGCTCTATCTCATTCACGGTTCACTGGTCCATTTAGCAATACAATGCATATTTTAAAAGTATAGTCACAGTGATATTGCGATCGAAAACGCCGCTCGGAGGATTATGACGGAAAGGCGTCCGTTGCGCGGGCTTTTTGCGCGCGTTTTTGACCAGATATACTCGAAGACAGCGTTTCGTTCCCATTCTGTTTCACACACTCACAATTTTTGCAGATTTTCAACCAGACGTGTTGACACTGCTCAACGCACTTTTTTTTTTAAAGGCATTTTGTCAATCTGACCTAACCGATGTGTACGTAATTCAACACGGATCCTCGAAATTTATCTCCGTGTGTGTTTAAAAGTGAATCCGACCGCACTTGTTTCTTTTTTTTTTTCCTCACTTTGAACGCGCATTTTGACACTTTGCCGCGCACATTAAAAGCACTTTGTCGACTCGAAAACTTCCGAAAGCTCTAGTGTTTTCTAGAATAAACGTTATCTTGATCTACAATTATAACAGAAAATACGCTGTGTATTTCCCCTCTCCCCAAAAACTAAGGATTTAATTAAAATTAATTTCTTTTATAGAAAATAAAAGTTTTTTTTTTTTTTTTTTTTTTT
>QVNW01000306.1:0-115207 GCA_014825475.1 Pseudomyrmex flavicornis
GTTTTTTTGTTTTTTTCAAAAAGGAGAAACTTTCTGCACGTTTTCTTTTTCGCCGTCTCTGTCCTTTTGCTCACGTATGCGTGTGTGTTGATTTGTGCATGTTCATCATACACTCTACGCGCGCGCAGTTTCTCTTTGCTTTCATAATTATATATAGGTATTGATTTGTTATATGGTTGCGTGTACAATGCTGTCTAAAGCGCCTATGACGATCGGAAAAGCCAGTTTTTCCACCGCTTTATTCCACTTTTAAGTTGGTTTTTTTTTTTTTTTTTTTTAATGTCTCCCTTTTCGGCGCATTGTGAATTTTCGCAATCAAGCCGCGACCTTCACCTCAGCTGCAAGAGTTAAGGATTTCTAAATAGGTGTGTGTCCACACATCCTGTCCTTATATAATTATCTCGTGTTGCAAATTATGTGAAAAAAAAAAAAAAACGTAGATTGTGAAACGTACAACAAACGTACAACGGTGTTTAAAATATTCTCGACGATGATATTATGTCACATTACATAGAAAATTCGTATTCTCAAACGGTTACTAATTAATAAGAGAGAGAATTTTGAATATTTGCATAAAAAATAAATTTATTATATATTACATATTTCTTTTCCTTGTTATTTAATGTTTTCGAGGAAAAGATAAAAAGTACAAAACACATTTTGCGGCAAAAATTCTTTCTGTATAAAAAATTTATTTCTTTGTCAATTTTCTGTATCAATTCATTTTTTCAATGTAAAAACTTAGCAGCTCTTTTGTAACATCGATTTCGATTCTCGATCGTATGAGCCAATGTTTCCAAATGGCTTTTTTTAAGTTCGTGATTTCGTTCTCTCAACGATCGTTTTTTTTTAATGTATTGAAAAGAAAGAAGGAATTGTGTTCAGGATCAGGATTGCGAAATATAAGGTGATTGTGTTATGATTGTGTTTTTAAAAGAAGCAAGTACATTCCGTAAATAGTGTAATATATTAACAAAATATTATTGTGATAAAGTGTAAGTCATGTGATCTTATTTCTATGTTAAGCTTTCTACAGAGTTGTAGTGAAGTATATATGTGTAAAGTGATGTTATCTATTAGTTAGTTGAAAAAAGTTGCGGGTTTCTTTTTTTAATAAGCAGGTTTTATCGGAATAGCGCACGGGATAGTTAGACGATCGTCTTTCGTAAGCAATGACGTCGCGCTCGAGAGGTGAGCACGATTCGCTCTTTGGTCTCCCACTTTCGAGAGATCTGTTGGCGTCTAAGGTCGCTCAGATCGATGATGCGATTCAGTATGAGCCACTTGTTCGGTCTAGCGCCTGGAAATCAGAAATCAAAAATTTCTGCTCAGCTTCCGTGTGCGCGCGCGAAACGGACGAATCGACAATGATATACCCCATTTGTTTTTCTGATGAAAAACGTTACACGTTGTGGACGGCGAGCTAGGACGGACAGATTTTTCTCTACGGAGACGAGAGTCACAGGACACCTCGAGGCACGACACGCATGCGTCCACGTGCAAGCAATCCGTGATCGATGAGCGATGAGCGACGATGATCCATGACGCCTGAATGCTCGACTAGGGATGATCGATGTATTGATGTAACAGTTAACGTGATGTTAATGTAATTATTCGTTGAAATTAGATGATCATTTAGATTATTATTGCAGAGTATGCGATGTAAAGATCGATAAAAAAAAGAGTGTTTATGAATTTTATGACAGATTTGTGAAAAATATTTGTGTCACGTGGACAACTAAACGTTTGTCCACGTGACACAAATATTTAAGTTAATCAATTTCGTGATGATGAAAAGAGAAAGCGGAAGAAAACTTGAAGCGGAATGCCGTAGTGTAACAAAGATTAGAATTTAAGTAATCTTTTCAACATGACTAATTACATATCACGTGGCATATAATTCGTTTCAAGTTTCCCTAATCGTGACGGAGCGATCCGCGTAAGTGTTGATTTTCAGTCTCGTGCGAGAGATCGATGAGGATTCAAAGGTGGGAACGTGACTTTACGACGTGGAACGACGCGAGACAGAAAAGTCTTAAGATATTGAAACGTGTATTGTATATATATTTATACGTACGTAGATATATATATATATATGCATATGTATGTGTGTGTGTTCTCATATATATATAATAAGTATAATAACTTAGATATACAAATAGAAGATGCACAAAGTAATTAGTATTACACATGTGACATGAAGGTAGACACGATTACTGATTATTATTACCATTATTATTATTCTTATTATGATTTACAATGAAACTAGACAAACGAACCGATTGAACACGTACGTCCAAGAAGAGCATCACGCACTTTACACGTCTGGGGGGTGACAGATCAAGGGCGAGGGGGAATTGATGATGCTTCTTTTCTTTTTTTTTTTTTTTTTTTTTTATAATATTGTGAAAACCTCTCCGGAGAGGCGTTTCTGGCTTCTGAGAAAGGCTCGGAGAGTGTTACGCGTAAGATGCCACGATGTCTTTCTTTCAAGAATGATGGTTTTTTTTTCGTATTTTTTTTCTTTTTTTTTTTGATTTTTTTTCTTTTTTCTTTTAAGACGCTGGCCAGAAGCCAAAAGCGCCGGGCTATACATAAAGAACTTAATCTAAAAAAGGTCCACGAGAACAAGTGTAGTTAACTGTTAACACACGTTTTTTGTTTTTTTTTTTCGGTACGATAGGATTTGTGACGGATATTTTGATAATCTATTATATTATTCTCTCTGTGTTCACACACACACACGCTTCGTTCTCCCGTTTTTCCCGATATTCTATTTACTGTATCTCTTTTACGTTGCATTCCTTCTCCTTCTCCTCTCATTATTTCTCGTTTTCTCTCTCGCATTCTCACTCTCCCATTCGTTCGACATCGAAGTATTTATGTAAGAGTTTTTTTTTTATCGTTTCATTTCACGTTTTCGATTCTTTCTCTAAGACGCCGTTCACTCTCGTTTTCGGACTCTTTTTTTTTTTTTTTTTTTTCGTTCTACGGGTTTGTACTGATGGGGATACAGCTGTCTCGGCGAGTAACCGTAGATCTCGCGGTGCACGGGTAGATACCTGGAGCACGGAGAAATATACACTGCCGTTAATATTATTATCAAAAGAAATAACAAAAGTAAATTAAATCGAATTAATCGACGAGAAAAAAAATACAGAGAAATTCTTCTCGATTATTTCTTTTTTTTTTCTCTTTGACTATATGTCGGAATTATTGATTGGATTATTATAGCCAGGAAATAGGAGCAAAATCTTACAAAGTAGGCCGTCACAAGTATATTTAGGTTTTTGTACTTTGGGCGTCTGCCAAGAACACAGAATACGCGCCAAGAATATATTCATTGTACGATATAATGGCGTATAGAGAAATGCAATGCACAAATTTTCTCTTTCCGATATATTTCTTTCACCTTTTCGATTTTTGTTTTATTTTCAATTGTCGTTTTGTTTTTTCTTCTTTTTTTTTTTTTACGTTTGACTATTTTTTTTTTGTAAACGATAAATAAGCGCGCAAAAAGCAAGCGTGTACACACCTGTATCCGGGAACATTGATGCGATCGGCTGCGTGAATCGGGTTTTCGAAGATAGACTTTCCAAACGGCCACGAGGTGGAATGCAGCTCAGGAAAATCCGAGCGGAAAATGCCGCGGGGTCTGTGAGTGTGTTCGGGAGCTCTGATGTCGTCGGTGCCTGTTTCGAGAGACACGCAGCTTTGTTAAACTTTGAAAATCTTTGTAACATAAACGAAATGAGATTAGATCAATTCTCAAATCATCTTCACTTTGCATATCTGTATTTTCCTTTCTGTACGTAATTTCTCATTTGAAAAAAGCGCACGCGTCTCACCTTTCAGGGCCCGTACGTAACTCTGCCAAAATTTCGCCTTCCTTGTGATGGGTTCATTGCGCCCGATCATGTCGAGATTGCTTCTGAATCGCGCGTCCATTTTGCCACTCTATCGAACTGCTAACCACACTCGTTCGCTATAATACAAGAGAGAGAGAGAAAATAAACAGATGATGAGATTGTGATTTTTTACGCCGGAAACGCGTGAATCCGCCAGATTCGCAAGTCGGGCGCGCGTAGATACAAAAGCTCTCCGAATCCGCTTTGTTGATAAGATATATCTGATCGTTCGACAAATTGTAGGAACTGCTCTTTGTTGTGTGTTAGCGTGAACACGTTGCATCGTAAACGTGGAAAATTTTCGGAAACATTGAAAATTACAAATATACAATTTTTAACCGAAAGAAATTGCGAAGAAAAAAAAATATTACACCACGTGTAAAACTCACGTTAACGGGAAAGAACAGAAAATATTAAACACACACGAGAGAATGTTAGCAAAGGAAATCGTGCAGAAAAAAAAAAAAAGAAAACCTTCTAAATCAGATTTTCTGTTTACGAATGCACTTCTCGAAGCTCGTGCGAGGAAAGGAGCTTTTATGAGGAAATCTTGGAAATAGAGAATTACTATGCGCGAAATTCCTGCGGCCTGAAGCGATTGCATAAGCTACCTTAAATTTAACGACTTGCGTAGGCGCTACTTTGCTTTTTTAACCTTGCTTTTAGTAAACCGTACGCCATTTCCGCGATCCATTATCATGAGGTCGCGCGTTTCTTCTACTTACGCAAAACCGTTAAAGATTACACATACATTGAAACTATTCTTATTGACTCTGATCTCCACGTTTAATTTGTTAATATCAGAAGTTATTATTAATCGACATATATTTATTTTCGAGAGAAATTATTTGACGAATAGTAAAAATATCGAAGAACAACATTTATTAGAAAATGTGCTTTGCGATATTTAAAAATTTATATCTGTAAAATTTGTTTTTCAAAATTTTCGTTACGCACGTGTCGCTTCTGATGCGCGCAGGCAAGCTTGTTTCGTACAGCATCTCCTGTCAGCCAATTGCAGCCTGTGACACAAAACGGAGCATCGTTTTTCTTTTTGTTTGACGCAACAGACACCGCTAATTTTAGCGGTCGCGCGTACTTCATAGCCGCCCTGGATCGCCCGAGCGTTTTCACACACAGATATTCCCGTTTCATTCTAAGCGGGAATCGCCGAAGGTCGCGAAGATGAGGATGCCACGCGCGTGCGATCTTATTTGAACGCTCGATTTGGTTCGCGCGTGTTAAATATGTTATACGCGATACTGATCATTTAAAACGCTTTTACAAGTGTACACTTAATTCAAAAGCAAAAGTGTTTGTATTTTTTAAGCTGCTGTTGAAAAGTAGTGTCAACATTGAAGAATTCTATTTTACGTGATTTTTTGATTTAAAAACTCTCTAGAGAATTTACGTTCGTCGATGAAACAGAAACACTTCATCAATTTTAAAGTGAAAAACTGCGAAACAGACATACGTGGTAGAGGAATTAAATAATCAAAAAGTTTGACACTTTCTCGCCAATACGTGTAGAGATTTAGTGATCTTCTTCAATAGTATGCTTTCCTTTATTTTTTTTTTATAAACACAAATTAATTTTTTTTTAAACACAAATTAATTTTAAAGCTGTAATAGTCGAGTTAAAATATTACTTTTTTATCTGTTTTCTTTTATAAGATTTATACTGACACCTCACCTCAATTTTCAAACTTTAGAAGTTATGGAGAAAAAAAATAGATCTCTCGTGTAATTTCGAGAGAGGGCCATTTATTCTCCAGCTTGCATTCCCGAGCGGGCGGCAAAAAGAAAGGCGCCTACCGTTAGCGACGCGTCGTGACGCAAGAGTCCCGGATTCGCGGTCGCTATATTTAGGCTGCCCGGGCCCCGGTCTGTTTTTAGGTCGGTAACAGGTGGAAGTGTCGGGGAGAGCCATACGTTCGGACGCGGCATAGCCGACGAGTCTCCGTCTGACTTTGACCGATTTACGCGAACCCCCATCGGCGGACTCATGGTACGTACATACCCCCGATGTCTCACGACGATAATGACCTCGTAAGCCGCCTCGTCGTCGCAGGCAATTGCGGTTCCAGCGGCGGGACCTCGACGGATATAACTCGCGTATTTGCGTCTTTACGATACCAGTTTAATGGTCAAGCTCTGAAGTTCGGGACGAAGCATTAAGAAGCATTAAGAAAGTTATTGACGAACTATAAAAATTTAAAAATTTTGTTATACAGAAAATAAGTTTTTTTAAATCTTTTTTTGATGAAGACAATATATACTTTAGAAGATATTCATGTAGAGAAAATTAAAAATACGAATACGTTATATTTACGTTTCACAGACAAATTTAAAAGCGACACTTCGATAATCTGTAATTTATTGAATTTATTTATTTATGATAAATCGTGTGTCTATATAAAGACGATACATTTGCTAGTCAGATATATAGAAAGTTTACTGCGGTTGTAGATCTGCGAATCTTAATGTATGCTTTGACTCTCGACGAAATTACTAGATTTCATTACAGAGAGAGTTTTGCCGATACTCTCGTCCGAGAATATCTTGACCTTAAAATCATGTGAAAATGGGTTTGACACCGTCAACCCAGTTTGTGCGGATTTCTGTGAGACTCGTCAAAGATTATTTAAAAACATACGTAGGTATCATCACGTGTAGTAACGAGAAATAAGAAGATGGCCGTCGAAAACGTTGCGAAGAGCCGCAACGTTCTTGTCGCGTGCGTAATGAAAAGATCGAGTTGAGACGACCCAGCAGCGCCGGAAGAAAAATGAAGATGTAGGCGGAGGTGCACGACGTAGTAGAGGGAGGTGAATTACATCCCCATCCGCGTGGTAATCTAGATGACTTCTAAAAATATATATGGCGCGGTCAGGCAAATCATCTGGGACGTGGGTTCGAAAACTGAAATACGCGTCTCGCATCGTCGGATACCTCGCGATGACTCGGTAACCGGGTTAATCATCGCGAGAAAATATTTTAATTAAAAGGTCAATTGCGCGAGAAAAATTCGATCTCAAAATATTTAAGTCGTGAGTGTGCGTATTTATTTATAGGCGAGAGATACGTGAATGACATCGATAATATTTACGTTTATCAAGTCACACAAATACACAGAAAAAATAATAAAAAGTCGCAAAAACCATAACAAAAGAGATATATAAATATTAAAAAGATAAATGTAAATAGATATTAATATTTAAGTAAATATTAAATACGTATTTTAAGTTTTAGGAAAATATTCCTTTGTGTGATTGTAAATTTTTTTGTTATATCACATTTTGTGATTTATTGTATAAAAAACAAAAATGTACGTGTGCGCGCGTGTGTGCGTGTGTCCGTTGTCAGTGCGTCATTGTGCAAATAAACGACAACGTGATGGAGGAATTAAATAATCAAAAAGTTTGGCACTTTCTCTACAACACGTGTAGAGATTTAGCGATCTTCTCCAACTTCACGGTTCAACGGGATTACGGTTTACAACTGCGCTGCGCGAGAGCACTTCCACCTGTCGTCCTAGCATTCTTGGCTGCAAATCGCGCGCCACGCGACCTCGTAACAGAGCCAAGCTTGACATAATACGACTCGATTAAATAACAATGCATCACATACGTATCTCGTTAGAAAATGCCCATCTCAAAAATCACAGTACACAAATAAGCTTATCTGTCGTCTACAAAGTTTAATTGTCTAAAATTACGACTCGGTTTTCTATTTTTATAGTGAATAAAAATATAAAGTGGACTATAAAGTGGACGTTTCAAAAACAAGAAGATAAATTAATATTTTTTAATCAGTTCTTTTTTCAATCTTTTAGATTTCGATAAGGAAAAAATCATTGAACTCTTGTTATTACTGAACATCTTACAAGAAAAAAAAAGCAAAGTCGTACAATTGCAACAATTAGCACGTGATGATTCCCGATTATTTTCGAGAGAGTAAAAGCGCGCTTACATACTTTGATGTAGCGTGCTCGTACCTATATGCAGTGTTTAGAAAGCGGAGTGATGTTAAAGACTCCGCCAGGCGGGGTCGAACGCGCGAGAGAATCTCCTAAGTGCACGTTTCCTTGGATTTCCGGAGTCCTCGCGTGACTCTGGTTAAAAGCCCGCGCGAGATCCGCGTGACCGATCCACGAGGGGTGCGCCGCGCAAAAGAAAAACTTTTTTGCACATCGCGATATTAATACCAAAACTTCGGCAAATCGGAGAAAGAACACGGCGGCACGTTACGCGCGGCGAAATGCGAGAAGAGCGCAAAGCGCGGGAAGTAGTAAGCGTCCGTTCGCGTCAGACAACACCGTTCAAGCGGCCGCACGCGGAGAACATCGCGTGATTATCACGCAAATTTCGTTACCCTTGCCTTCGCTCGATATCTTCGCGTTTGTTTACGAATTATTTTGTCGTTTATCGTTTTTTGTGCGAGTTTTGTTTTATATATGTGACATAATTTTTTAATTCTTCTACAGAATATTTATTATATATTTGTATTTATGCTACATTTTTCTTACATTCTACTTAAGAGAAAGTTAAATTTATTTTTTTATTTATTTCATTTTATCAAAGTTTTGAGAAATCAGAGAGAGCTTCGTCAAGACTCTCTGACAGTTCACTTTTAAGCGACGTCACGTTGAAGGCACGTTGTGGATATTTTAGAAACGAACGAAATAAATTTGCGGCCTGGAATCTCCAGGCTCGTGACACATCGATCGGATATTATTATTTTCACAGTAACCGTTAAATTTGATCTCGGAGCGCGATTCGAAAGTTTGCGACGTCCCAATTCGGTCGCACGTTGGCTGGCACTTGCGGTGACGTGCCCTACAATATTAGCAAGCCCGTCAATCTGGAACCGCATTTTGTTGCGAGAACTTCCCACAAAAAAAAACATGTAAAAAAGGACAATATATTGAAAAGTTATTTTATCTTTTAAAATTCCAAGGAGACGAAATTTGCGTGCGAAATAAAAGTAAGCCGCGAAAAATTTCCTTGACGACGAAAAACAAGGACGACGAAAACGTAAAGATCGAGTCGCAATGACGGATTGATGGGCAAATTGTTGTTGAGTTTTATATCAGAGGAAAGGAAACGTCTATACAGATTCGTGCGTCGCTCTTGGCGGATCGCGTGGATCGGCTATTCTCGTTCGACGGTATAAATACGCGGTCGTGCAAGAGGCGCGCGCATGGTTACATAAGCTTTAAACAAATCCTTGCCAATTATTATAAACAATCCGCCACTTCGCGCGGACACGCGATTGGCATAAGCACGACGAGGATCGTTGGGCGCGGCGTGCTTTGTAGTCAAGCCTCAAATTGGTATTGCAATAAAAAGGAAAACCGAGACGACGACGACGACGACGACGACAACGACGGGAACGCGTCGGCCATTGCCAAATCGCTTCCACGAAATTAGAATACGTCGGAGGCGGCAGAGGCGAAGATTACGACGCTGAGAAGAAAACGAGACCGATAAATTTCCGCCGTTAACAAGAAATCATGCGTTGTAATCATTGGGAGAGATTTCTGTCAAACCGAACGTTCAATTCGAAATGAAAACTTTACGATGAAATCATCGTCTATTAATATTTTCGACGACTTATGTTGAATTTCTAAGTCGTTCGACGGAAAATGCGCAGCGTTTACGATTGCGATCAATAATATAAACAATTAGATGACATGTATATTACGCAACGCGAGGGAGGGGTGAAAGTTCGTGTGATTTAATAATGTACAATTGTATTCGATTTTAAAAACATACAGCTGTCACACACACACATCCACACAAGCGAATCGTCATCGTTTTAAACGGTAACAGATAGCAATTTGATCTGCACGCAAAGATATTGCGCTAAACATGAGATCACGAACGCGAAATCGTGATTACGCGTAAATGCAAACGGCACGTTCTCTCGCAAAACTATATCATCCACGGTAACATTTAGAAAATCAGAAAAGAAAATGAAACTTTGAATTTCGAAATCAATCACGATTATTATGAAAATTTTATCTTGTTATCAGCTCTTTAACAGCTTGCAATAATTTCATAATCGATCAATTTTTTTTGTTTACATACATTGTTTATCATGTGTCAGTGTGTTATGCACGTTCTAAAATATTAATTGAAATGATTAATCAACGTCTACATCTGTTTCACGGATCGGACAAGTCCTCGATGTGTTAATGACATAAGTTAGCTCGCAAACAAATTAATGCACACACACTTGTGAACGTACACGTGAAAAAAAAGCGGAAGAGAAAAGAAGAAATGGAGCGGTAAAAGACAGAGAATAGCGCTGTCGTGGTTAACATTATATTAAAACGCGGTCTTGCGTGCGTAGTTAGTGGAAGAGCAAGTTCCTACTAATGTGTTGTATGCGACGCAGCTCGACGTCCGACCAAACGGTTTCTTCCTTCACTGTCGCACAGACTAGACCGTGGTAGGTAATGAGCTTGAAAACCGCGCGGTTTTCGAAGGAAATCCCTTTCGATCCTCCCTTCGGTGCACTCGCGATGGCGCTTGCGTCGCGCCCTTTTGCCACCCCTTTTCTCCAATCTCTCTCTCTCTCTCTCTACACCCATCGCGATGTTTTTCATCAAAACCTTTTCTACGCGATGTCATTTCTTTTTTTCTCTCGAAAAAAAAATTCTGCGGACAGTCCCGATCGGAAGGAGAGACGAAAGAAAGGCTGTTGCAGATCTTTACCTAAGTATTTTTGGGCGACCGTTCGGTTCGGAGATTGGACCTTAAACTGAACGGCTGCCGCCAAAAGTGTGAACTAGTATAGTCGCCGATGGTGAACACGGTGGCGCCGATCTGGCGAGGGATTCGACGATAAAGCCGCGCGACATTTATGGCGCAACCCCCCGCAAGCGGGATGCGATTGGTCGAGCGCGCGGATCGTCTTGTTGGTAGAAGTGAGGAAAAGACGGGAAAAGAAGAGAATATGTGCGCCGCGCAATTTCCAACCGACTATCCTTCAGACACGCTCGCAGATGCGAGCTCGCTGTTGCACTTGAGATTGCGCATTTAGGATTTACGATGCGCTTGTATACAAGAGAGGCGTCGTGTAGTTTCATTCTCGGAGAAATATGAAATTCCGGACGGAGCGGCGGCGCAGAAAACGCAGCGGTGCGTTATGTAATGTTGAATTGTACAAGTTTATGTTTTCTACGCCGAATACACTTGACGGATTATACGGTTTCCTTTTCTGCTCTCTCACTCTTTTTTTGTATCGATTTACGAGAGTTTATTTATATGCTCATCTTTCTCTCTCTTTTTATAAAACCCTGACAAAAGATTAATAGACTGATGATTTAACCAATTTTATTGTCCGAAGTTTTCCTTTTATCAAAATTTCTAAAGATTGATTATTATTGTTTTTTGAACACAAGTATCAATTAACAGCGAGATTTAATATTCTTTTTCAATATTTGCATCATTAATTTCGGTATCTGCTTCGGTATTTCATCTTCGACGTAAATCAATGCCGCAAACATTATTTCTGTCAGGATAAGCAATGACTCGTTTTAACGCAAGAGAGAAGAGTGTGTGCAGTGCTCGTAATGCAAATGCGTCGTTACGTACTACGATGCACGTGTCTTTATGCGTTGCGCCAGCCACACAAAAGCGGGGCGTCGCTCAATTTCCGGAGTAGCGCGTCGGAGCGGACTGTAAATCAACGTCTAATGCACTTTATATTAGCGGTTTATTTTTTCCGCGCTGTGTCTGTGTATGTGTGTGTGTGTGTATGTGACGAGGTATCGGTACTTATTGCGTCTCGTCTTGCCAGAAGCCGTGAAAGTCGTCGATTTACGAAAGCGAATCACGCGCAGAGTAGGCGTAACGGATGGCTAGTTGCACTCGCGCTTGCACATCGAGATTTGCAAAATGCAAACTCACAAGCTGATCTTGAATACGCATATGTTCTTTTTTTTCAACGAGGTATCCCTAAAATTTGCAATCACAACAATTTTGGATGAATCAAATGATAAAAAAAATGTGTCTGCTATCTCAGTCGTAGATCTCTGAGGCGCAAATTGATCAATCAGAGATTCAGTCGCAAATTTTCGAACACCTTGTGCAAGTATGATTCATAACTGCGCGTGGATGCGATTCTAAAAAAGGCGGTTCGATTGCTCAATCGCACGGTCGTGCGCCACAGTTTACGTTTCCTCGTCAATGAAAGTGTCCTTGATATATTTTTGTTCCCCTTGAAACACTCTCCGTGTGTGTATGCGCGTTGTGCGATTTAGTTATATCATATATTTTCAGAAATTTTCTCAGGTTTCTTTTTTTTTCGAGAGAAATTAGATCGAGTTTCTTACACGTGGCTTTGCGGCACGAACACGTGTGAAAGTCGACGAACAAAATTCCTTTCTCGGTTTGTTCGAAATTGCGTGAGAATTGTCGGGGATTTATCGAGCTGTCAAACTATGAATAATCGATGCCACTCGACGTTTGCGTTTGTAACGCGGACGACGTCAGTCGGTCTTTAAAACCTACGTCATTCAAAGAAGATATCTCAGAGCTCAAGACGTGTGCAAAAATCCGAGAAAAGACAGCCTTGCGAAAAACAAACGTCAATTCCGAAAGAGAGAGCTGACGTTCTCAAACGTCATTGTCTCAAGTCGCATTCTGGGGGAGTTCATCTTTCTCGTCTCGCACACGCACGCTGTTGATATCGTTCGTACGAACGCTCTGTTATAATAAATTGATTAGACTTCAACTATGCAACCGTGACATTCCGCGAACAACCGCGCTCTTCCCCTTCGAGCAGCACGTCCGCAAAAGGCCTATCGGACGTGCTCGCTCTCGGCGCGAATGTACTAACAAGGACGGGAAGAAAGGTGATCTTTTCGTTTTTGGCACTACCCCGGTCATTCGCGCGCGGCCTCCTAGCACACATGTACCGGGTGCGCTAAATGCAGCGCTATTTTCGTGCCGCGCTTGTGTGTTCGCGGGCGAACGGCTCGTCGGTGCTCCAGGTGAGGAGGGCTCGGGTATTTATTTTCAATTCGGCCACGGCCAGAGGCGACACACACACACACACACACACACACACACATACACAAACGAATGTTAATCGTCATCCAGGATGCGCCTTGCGGGTGACACATGGATCGGCTATGCCGCCTTGAAAATGTTGTTTCCGCGAGTCGAAACCCGTCTTGTTCGATAGGCGCAAGTTCGTTACCGTCAACCCTTTCCCGTAGGAATTAGTTTGGCAAAAAGCGGGCAAAAATAAAGTTTTTCGCGAAACGAGCCAAAATGACATTCTTTTGTTTGAATATAAAATCATCCAACGTTTCGATCTTTATTTGGATCTTTCTCGGTGCACAAACTACTGTATACAAAAACGTAAACGCATTATCGTGCAGAAAGCTTCCTCGTGAATACGTAAGCGGTGATTCCGGAAAGCTTCACCGTCGTCGAGAGTGCTAACTTTAGAATTTCTCTCGCGTTACTTTTCTGCGATTTGACGATGCGCGCGTGGCGTAAATTTCTCCATTTCGCAAAAACGCGCGCAGAAACCAAGATGCGCAGCGTCGTTTTGTGTTGCGCACTCGAGACAATTGCCCGGAATTATTATCCGTAAATTTTTTTTCGCCGCGAGATTTGTTTACTCGCTCGGTTTTATTGGGTAAATTTTATCTTTCTCGCGTGACCGCTCGAAATTTCGGTCGAGGCGCAAACAAAAGACGCAACGTAGGCCGTGTGTGTGTGTGAATGAAACTACTGGTAGTTCAAATTATAACGATGACGACCGAGATCACACCCATCTCGCTTTTGCAATGATAAAACAAACATATCGTGCGTGCGTAATACAGTGAATTTAGGAACGCGTCGGTTCCTAAATTCATGTCTATGTTCCACTCAACGCACACGTCATCGAAGATATTCGTAGCGTAAGCAAACCTCCCGCGCATTCTGTGACTTTGCTCTGCGTACGTGAAGACGATAATGAAATCGTTTCTTTCGCATATTGTATAAACAAATAAATAACATGCTCGCCGCAACGTCATCGCAACGTTATCTCCGTCGAGGAACGAAAGGATTCTCTCAGAGATCGGGAAGGATCTCGGTTGCGAAAAATCGTCGCGATGTTTGTTTTTCGGTCTCTGTTATCCGGATATACGCGTCACGCTGAAATGCGCGAAAATCAATATGAGGCGCGGACGCGCGCGCGCACGTCCGTAAAGCTCGTCGGAGGACGCTGATCCCCGGCTAAATTGAAACTTATGAGTTTTCCAGTCCTCTCAGGAACCGCCCTCTCCTCTTGCCGCTCGCTCGGGCGCGCGTTCGCCATTCTTCTTCGACGTTAAGGAGATCTCGTCTCCTTGGTAACTGATACGCCTTATTAGCTGCTCTCCTCACCTCACAAGCCTCACGAGGATCATGCGCGCCCACACCGGTGGTGGTCCTCCCCGCATCGGACGGATCCCGGAGAATTACTCTTGCGCAGTATAAACCTTCTCTGTCCTGTAACCTTCTTCAGGAGCGAACGTTCCCCTTTCCACGCGCAATTCATTCTCTCATTCCCGCTGCTACGTCGATACGAGAGAACGCTTTGGTTAAACGTCGCTAAAAAAAAAAAAGTTACACGCATGTATATTTGCACTTTAATGAGAGTATGTGTCTTTCCTCCCAAAGAGAGAGACGAGGTAATCTAGATTCTCATTTCCCGTCGAGTCAATTATAGCAAGTGATACTTCATACTTCCTTTTCTTCGGAAAACGGTAGCGCGTTTATTTGGAGCGCGTGCTTCGCTTCCATTCGAGTTATTCCATCGCGCCCAATATATATACCGTCGTGATTAATTGCCGTCCGAGGCGTCGCGCGCGTTGATGCGTCCCAGCATGGGATGATTTGATGGCACATCTATCGAATTGCCCCCATTGAAAGATATTTAAGCGATTTGGGTGGGCTACCGTTGGAGCTACCCGTCACACATTCATTCATGAGAATTTCGTGGTCACAGGCCATTCTGTCGCGCCGACTGTCCCATGACCACATGGGCCACAACAACAATGCCACGCGGCCGAGCACAATGCGCGGAAAGTACAAATATTTTGAACGGGCGCGATTTCACGCGACAACGCTTCCCTTTGCCACCACGATCTCGATGAGAGAGAGAGAGGTGCGAGGGGATGATTGCTTGTCGCGATCGTCGTCGTCAGTTTTTCACACACAAATAAACGCGCGTAAACGACAGCTGAAAAAAGTATGTACGTATTCTTCGATGCGTCGCGTTTGATTGAAAATCAAAACGCGATGTCACGCGACTCACTTACGAGTAGCCTTTTTTTATTCGGTTTCCTCGCGTGTTTGTTTAGAGAATTTTAAGAATGCGAAACATGTGCTTTGAAATAGAAAAAATATTTTCTGTTATTTTATTTAAAAAAAAAAAATGTTCTAAAATTGTGTATAAAATCCAAGCTGCACTGAGTGAGTATCCACAACGGGAGAGTTTATACTCCGATTAGCCGAGTTTATATTTCTTCTGTACGATTTTTAAGCCACCTGGTGTAATTCCCGAACGGATCCCATAAAACAGAATTTGTCAGCAGTTCCCTGCTCTCCTCGCCCGAGTGCATTATGAATCTCGAAGACGACAAAGATTCTCGATATTTCAAGCCCATTACTATTGTCAATGAGCAGATGCGGCGTGACAAAGAAGTCGCGCGTTTCACGCATATATTTTTCCGAGTCACCCTTCAATACGGACAAAAGTTTTTCGAAGGCGTCCGAACGTCTACTTACCTAAATCTACTTAAAAATCTGTGAAAGGGATGAGTGTTTTTTTTCAAGGTGCGGATGTATTACAGAGAAAAACGAGAAATGAGTCGACGCGAAATGGGATTGACAATAGCGCGGTCACTTTCGACCGCCTCTCGGTGTTGAGAGGACTGTGCTGTCATGCTGCACTCTTGAACGGGGGGCGCGCATCGCCATTTTTATCGCGCGCTTGATTAAATCTCATCAATCTTTATTAGGCGTACGAGGCTTCATATCGACAGCGTGATTTCACGATGACGTTACACGAGACTCCCATGAAAACCCCCATCGGAGCCATGAATACGTTTATGGTGCCGGGAGGGTGAGTTCTTCCCCGCTGGCGCTCGAAAACTTGCTAAGACAATATCCGTTTTCGCTCGGCGTACACTCGGCGTCAGGAATGCAGTTAGAACCACGTACGAGAAGCTGCAAGCAATTCGAAGTTGCTGCGATTTGAGAATTAGCGAACTTGTTTTTAAAATTTAATTGCACAATTTAAAAACTGGAGAAAATATAAAAACACAATCAAATAAGATTATGTTAATTATTGATGCTTGTTGATTCTGACTTCGTAGTTTGCAAAGCGTTAAATTCAAATTCAAAGCCAACATCCTAAATTATTGTTTCAATTGGTTCATATAATTAGTTTTTATCTTATCAACGTATATATAGAATTATATCAATTACTTGCTTCGAAACATTGTTGCTGTTTGACTGATAAAAAGATATTACAAACACGAGCAAAAGAATTGACTTCGAAAGACATTTCTGACGCCGAGTGTACGTGTCTTCCGAGGATTATCTTGTCGACCACCGTCGTCTGCAATTATTTGATGACTATATTAGTCGGTTTGCCGCGGCTGTAATTGACGGCTGACTTAAAATTGCGAACCCTCCCGGTAATTTTGTCTTATTTACATTTTAATATCGTCAAATATGCGCGCGCGACGCTAATGAGGAGTATGAAATTATTAAAAAACAACAATGTGACAAGTGCAAAGAGTGTCTTCACACATTGTTGAACGCGCGAAAAGAACTATTTCTTAGATAATTAAAAAAAACGTAATATCGAACGCCTTAACTCGTTAATACAATCACGCAGTTATTAATTAACATTTTATCGAGCGAATGTCGTGAGACATTATAAAAATTTTTTATTGCAACATTCACAGTGCGTAAAACAGATATTCGTATGAAGATATTTCTGTTGTAACGAGACTGATAATGATTCCTTGTATCACCGCGTTACGTCTTATTTCGCTTTATTGAATGTTCTCTTGTAAATAGGGTCTAAGTGGTGGCAATATATCTAGTTTAATACCACCGGTACACACACATTCTGCTCTCTCTCTCTCTCTTACCTTCCATCTATAAACTTTCCGTCGCGCTTCGTTTTACCCGTGTTTTCACATTATCTTCTTCTTTGTCGCTCAATAGAGAACGTACAACGCGCAACGCGATATTTAAAGAGAGTGGCGCAAAACATTCAATAATGTTTTTCCGATTATGCGCGTGAAAGCTTGAATTGTGTTTTTTGATTGAAAACGAAATGATAAAATCATGGATAAATACTATACGAAGAAAGAATTTACGTTTTTCAGAATAAAATTTTTCAAATAAATTTAAACAAGCGTTAGAGAAATTATTTTTTTATATAAAAGAAAAACGCAAATTTTTTCACATTTATTTTCTCTAATTACGTAAAGCCATTAAGTACAGTGAAACTTTTCGAGAAATTGTTAAAAAAAATTCCAATATTTAATGATGAATTCACCACCTGTGTGCACGCTCGATGTGTACACACACACGTGGTAGTGTATCATCGACCAAACCTCACGCAATAAACCTACTCCGGTACGGCGAATGAGAAATCAATCCTCGTGGCTGTAAGTGCGTTTATTTTTGTCGACGACCCGCAGGGCTATAGCCATCGGTTTTTCATATGCTAATGACGATCGTCGAGACATGAGACCGCCGAGTTTAATATCGACTAACGTAATCCCGGCTTAAGGCTTACAAACCCCCGTGTACATATATATATTTATGTACATCTTATATATGTGTGTACAGCCCTTCTCTCCCTTATTCTTTCGCTCTTTACGCTCGCTCTTGTTCACGCGGATGACGATGTAGCTCGGGTTTCGCCTATATGACAAGTATATTACGCCGTGCGTTTATATCAATTAGCTTCTGACGTTTCGGGGGTGTGCTTCGCGCTCGTAGGGTCGAAGGTAGAAAAAGGGTGCCGGGCGACGGCGAAGAGAGTGCTCTCTCCGTCGAACACACCCCTGAAACTTCTCCATTATCGAGGTGGAAATTCGCGAGTCGATTCTTTTCTCTCTCTCTCTCTCTCTTTCTCGGTCAAGTTCGTTAACAAGAATCTGTGTTTGTAAAACAGTTTGAGCGAAATGAAGTAGTTTTTTCCTTTTATACGCAATCTTATTTCTTTTTTTTTAAGATACGCTTTGAACGCGCTCTCGGCTAGTTTTCTTAGAACGTATTAATCACGTTTTGCGTGATTTGTTTTTAATAACTACATAAAATAAATTCTTTTTAAAAGAAATATGTATAAAGAATATAAGAGTTTATTGTAGCTCGCGAGTTTGCCCTTTACATTGTCTTTTTTTTTTATTAAGTATCACACAAGCAGGTAATGCTCTCTTTATTGATTACACCTTGTTCTAAGTTCATTTCTGCTGCTGTTAGGGAAACACAATCTCGCCGGATTCTCCGGGATTTGACGTTTCGCCGCGCAGAACGATCGGCACACATACATATACACATCCGTCGTCTCACGGTATTGTATCCATTACACCGCCGAGAGACAAATTTCCTGAATGGGCGACGGCCATCGATCTCTCTTTCGAAAAAGTAAAAAAAAAGAGGGAGCAGAAAGAAGAGACGAAAACGAGATCGGGAGAAGCGACGGAAACACGGGACACGCCTTGTCGGAACAGGGGTTTCGCCTCTTTCTCTCGCGGGGCCCAGAAACGGGGAACCCCAACGAGGAGGATCCTCCCTCCTGCGATATCCCCCTTTCTTCTCTCCTCCCTCGATCTCCTGTCCCTTAGCCGCGCATCGTCGTTAAATGGATTTAAACGATCGTCTCGCCGACAATGCCGTTGACACGCAACCGAGCTCCTGCAATGCGCAGCAGCTGGCCAAAAATTTTTGATTTATCATCGCCGTGCCTCTCGTTCGGGACACGCGAGAGCAAGAGTCGCCGCACCGAAGAGTCCTAAGTACACACCACCTATGCTCCCGCTCGAGAACGCACTCGTAATCGATCCGCCCCGTTTTGTGAATCGATGCCGCTTTGAAGATGAAAAACGCGACGACGTCTCTAGTCGAACCGCCGCCGCGCCGTTGGCCATTGAGAAGAAAACCGAAATAATCGTTGTTCGATATTTAAAAAAATAGATTATTAAAAAAATATGTACGTAATTTTTATTTTTTTAAGAATATAAAAAGATTTATATAAAAAATAATATCTTCTACCTTATATACTTTGTTGTTTCCGAATTTCTTTTCTCTTTTTGAGTCATAAAGTTAGTTTTTACAACAGTGTTTCCGCAAGATAAAATTCCGGAAGGCAGACATAAGTGGCAGACATAAGTAGCGTTTGGACACGGTTCGCGATGCGTCAACCCTCACGGTGTCATAAAGAGGCAGAAATTCGTGGCGCTTTGTGAATTTAATTTTATGTGAGTCTGCCGCGGCAATCCCCCGACGAAAGAAAAAAATATCCGAGAGAGTACATTGGGGGGTTGATACCAATAAGGGCCGATACGACCGGAAACGCGAGACCGGGAGGAGAGACCGCCGGGATTCGATTCGGCCGAGATGAGTGCACTTTTACAAATGAAAACGTAAAACCGTTCGCTGCTGATTTACCGCTCGGCCGAGCGGGTGATTCGCCGTCGTCGTATACGCGCACTTGGAAAAATTAAGGGCGCATCGCGTGCAAAAAAAGTCGCGGCGTGCCGCGAGTGAACTTCGTTTTAAAAGTATGTCTTTAAAATCAGTGGTTCACCGACGAGGAATGCTCGTTGGGGATTGAAACACCCTACCGTCGCCGGCGTTTAAAAAAAAGCATTAACTACGATTCGAATCGTAGGTCAAAAACGCGTTGACTGAATATGTGTTTCTTTGTATTCTTCAATTGTTTATAAAGTGTACATTTTTTTTTATAAAATTAAAGTAGCAAAATAATTAAACAGCATAAAATTTTAGTGTAATAAAAAAAGTACATATAAAAAATACATCACAGTGTATGAAAATGTTTCATATTTCTAACATACAAAAATTATTATTAATTTCGCGTTTTATATCTTCTCTCTCTCTTTCTCTCTCTCTTCTTTCCTCTTCTTTTCAATAGCTACTTCGCGAAAAGTGAAGATAATAACGATTATGTATCCTGCCCATCAATAACCGTGTCATTGAACGCGCGTCAATGCTGAAATTCCCCCGCGTTTAAAGGCCATTTCCTTCGGAATCGACGCTTTTCAGTCATCCCTAAACTGGTGAACAATACCGCGGGTCGCGCCGACCATAACAATGGAAACATCCGGCCAATTGTCGCGCCCACTAGCCGTGGACCATGGCCTACGCGTGTAATTGTGGTCATGTTAGCCCCCATTTGGGCGTGCAACGTGCTACCGTCATACCCGCTTTCTCTCTCTTCTCGTCGGGGGGATATCGAATTTTACCTGGCTACCGCGGAAAAGTCAAAGCGACGAGAAAAGTGTCAATAAAAACGTATATACGAGCGATATTGGGAGGAAATCGTGGAGAGAGAGCGCGACGTATAAGTGACACATGTTCATCTCTATAGAAATTTTGATATGGAATATCAAGTTTTCTGTCGGTGGAAAGAAACACAGTTTGCCAAACCTAACACATTTTTTCGGAAAAAATGATATTTTATAATCGTGAGAGAAAGAGAGAAATTCATTTATATTTTTATTATTAAAAACATTATCATAATAAAGTGATGAACCTTCAGAGCAGGAAGATACTTTCGACAAGTTTTAATTATGACGCACACACAAATACGCACGCACATTTACTCGAAAGATTTTTTTCTATATAAAATTTCTCTCGCTTACGAATTGTTTTATATTTCTTTTTTCTTCATATTGTTAAATTTACTCTTTGCGCTTTTTACAATCACGATTTTATCGAGTTTTGCGTGCATTTAATGACCGATGCGGTTTTCCAGGATACGCGAAAAAAAGCCGCGCGATCATTCGCGCGAGCAAACGCGGCCCGTGAGACAATGGCTCGATATATGATGAGCTTCCATATTGGCTATTACGTTGCTTCCGGTAACACAAACCAGCACTTTGCCGGCATAACGCTGACACGGCGGTGTTTAGGTCGGATCTTGATCTATTAAGGGGCTCACCCGCTCCCTTGTAAGCCGAGCGCAGGATCTAGACACGCCAGTCAATTTGTTACAATCTTCGTCAATTCGAACCGCGAACGCGTCAGTCAGATTCATTCCCCGTTTTCTTCATCCGCACGGATTATTCCATTCGAACGTGTTGCCCACGTTTTTGCAAGCTGTTACAAGTAAAAATCAATTGTGTGTGAACAATAAAATTTACGAATCGCTTATTAAACAAGTTTTTATTTACGGCGGAGATATTATATTTGGAAAAAATTTGAAAAATAATATATTTTTATTTACTTTGCGCAGTAATACTTTGTGCAAAATAATTTTTCTTTCCACATATGCAAGTATATTAAAAAGTTAGGTTAGAAAATTTTATGTAAAATATAAAACTATTTTTTTTTTTTTTATTTCTTTCATGCAATGAATGTAAATCTTAATAAATAGATAGATAATTCTTTTATTCTTATATATATATATATATATATGCTCGTAACAATCAACCAGTTGTCAAATCACGAGCCGACAGCGCGCTGTTGTGCGTTCGTCGGAAGTTCTCGTAATTCGTTGTTGGAGTAGTTCTTAAAGAGCCTCACACTTTTGATGAAAATGCCTCTTTGAGGCTTAATTAGCGGCAGTGGAGTGGCCTGTGCATTCAACCGAAACGTCAGGAAATTTCGCTTGTATCGTAAACGTCACGCAAAAACAACAAAAACCCCCGCCCCTGCATTAGACATTAATTTCGCCAGTTAAATTGCGATCAGAAAACACTGCGAATTAATCGCCGGTAGACTTTTTCACAATGTAACGAATGAAACAATTCGCGCATCTTTGCGAAGATCCTCCCTCCTATTTTTTTCTCCTCGTTTCGCAAATCTCAGCAAGCGTTTATTCTCATCCCGCGCGCGAAAGTCGACAGAAATAATTCTTGATATAACTGAAGGTAGAGGTGTAGTGTCGCTCCAACAATAATGTTGTCGTCAGAGAGTGTCGATAACTGAGAGTCCTCCGGCTTTCTCCTTCACTCTTCCCTCCCTTTTTCTTCACTCTTTTTTTCGCCTCTTCTCGCCCCTGTGTGAGCACACAGGGGTGTGCTTTCCGGGGGATAGCGGCCGCGCTATCGACCACTGTCGTGAAAGCCACGCCTTTGCCCAGGTGAGCATTCAGGGAGCTGTTTCCACATCCCTTCCCCTAGGGTGATACGTACACCGTATATATATATATATATATACATACATACACACACACGCGCGCGCGCGTTTACTCTTACACATAGACGCGCGAAATGTACGCGCAAATCACTCCGGCACATCGTAACTAACTTTAATGCAACTCAAGAGAAAGAACAGAACCTTTTGACGTGCTGTTGTTGCTGCTGTTTCTCCGTTACATCTAAGAACAGATCTTTCAATTGGCACTTTGTTCACCGATGCAAAACTTAATTCAACGATCGGGTTGTTATTTTTTGTTCTCTAAATAGATTGTAAAACTCTCTCTGAGCTAGAGATGCGAGCTTGTAATTGATCTAAAGATCTTGACGGAACAAATGAAATTAATTGAAAAAGTAATTGAAATGCTCGACGTTTAACATGCTCGTGCAATCGATTGTATTCTTTGGAGAAAAGATAATTTTGTTCGATTTGTGACGAAACATCATTAAAAAACAAATTTTCATCAGACACACACTGTTTCAGATCAAAATCACGTTTCGCACACGTAAGAGAAAAATCGAATCGTCACCGCAATGCGCGCATTCGAGTAGATTTGTATCATCGCGCGCGCACCGTGTCGTGCGGTTTTGATTTCCCTGAATATGCTGCCATTTATGCGCTGGTGTCCGCGTTTAACAGGCTTATCCACGGCATAGTAAACGCGGCATTGTGTCTCAATTCGAGTAAATGCCGGCTTACGACTGTGTGTTGCTTAAACGGGGAAAAAGGAAGAAAAGAGAAAGAGAGATGTGCGACCGGTGCGCGCACACTGCGGGATTACCGTGGAGAAATATTTGGGAGAAATTGAGCGGCAAATCAATGCACGCGCTAACGCCCATCGTGAATGCGTCGTGTTTTCACGCAGTTTCTCCACCGAACGAAAATCCGGCCGGATAATCTACTCGCTCGCCTCTACGCGTCGTTTTTTTGAATCCTCTTCGCTAAACGCCTTATTGTGCACGATAAAGCGACGGGGGGGAAGAGAGTATTTAAACGCTGTATATATTATATTCGATGTATATATTCAGGAAAAAATGAATTGATATACGTACCTGTACGCACTCCCGGTTTTTCACTGAAGACACGCGTTGAGGATGAGGTTTTTCTGAGAAAAATCTCTTTCTCTTTTTCTCGCAATTACAAAGATGCGGTAACAGAGAATTTAAGTTTAAAAAATTAAAAATAGAAATGTGTAATAAGATTTGATTCGTCGTGTTTTCCAATTTATTTATTTTCTTCGTTTTTTGTTTGATGACGAAATAAAAATGTTTAATTGAAAGTGTGCGTTTTCGCACATTTCCAAGTACGACGGAGAGAGCGACGGGGCACAGAAAAAGAGAGAGAGAGAGAGAGAGAGAGAGACGCGATAGCATCGCAGGAAATACGGTGACAGCGTGTCACCGTTGCCGTCAATGTCAGTGATTCCCGAACGACTTCGTACATATATCAGCGTAACCATCGGTTAATGGTTTAAGCGCGTGTACGTCCCATTGTCACGGACGAAATAACTCTGATGGGGCGTGGGAGGGTCGCAGAATTAGGGTTCTTCGGTCGGGCGCAGCGTATTGCTCGACACGGGCCCTTGATCGTCCTTGTCGTCGCCCTTTCACAAGAGCTATTCAAATTTAATCGCGAATCCTAATAAGCGAAACAAAGAGATCTCAAATTTATGTTGCGAACACGAAATCCGAAATAAGATCATAAAAACATAAAGAATTTTTGGTGTAAAACTTGTGAAACTACGAAAAAAAGTTTTCTTTCAATCTAGTAGGTTTTTTTGGGGAGGAAGGGGTCGTTAAATTTAGAAAAATCGAAAGTATGCAAATACAATTTACATAACAATAGATTGTGAAAACTTTTTACATCGAGAGAAAACACACACCTCGCGTCGGGCGACAGATACAACGCCAAGTAAATCACGGCTGTCACACCGCTGGGCGAGAGTGGAAGAAAAAAGTTGTTTCATTTAGAGACGGTGGGGCAACTCGTTTAAGCAGATTTAGCCGCGAAACCGGGAAACGTTTAAGAGGGCGAAGGGCTTTCGTCGTAAGAAGGCAGGCGCAAAGTAGCCGGGGATTAAAAGGGCTAGAAAAAACTCACCCGTCTTTCTCGGCGCGGTTCCAATTTTTCCTCTCTCGAATCCCACAAGCGCGCAAAAGGAATCCATTGTGCGACGTCGTTGTGTATATTGCTCGAAAAACAGCCCCCTCCCCACCTTTCGCGCACTTACAAGAATCGATATATTTTTCTACGACGCGTTACATCGGTCGCGTGATACGCTTCATCGATCGCCGACGTCGCGAATCGCGCGCGACACAACTTGTTTTCTCTCTTCTATCAAAAAAAAGTCGTTACGCAACGATTGTTGTATTCGAGAAAAATATTGCACAAGATGCACTGCGATATCTCGAGAGAGTATTGTCACAGGAAACTGTTTTTGACAACATAATGATGCGTTGTTTTTTTTTATTGTAATTGCGCGCGCGCTTGGAACCGCTACCACCCCGCTGATGTCAATCGAGAAGCCACCCTGCATATCGAGTGTCAATGTTTGGTCAGTTTAACCATGACTAACGACTCGCTAACTGTCGCTTAACCGTGTGCTCGTGTTTGTTCAATTCATGTTTAACCATTTTCGTGCACGCGTCTCGTCCAAACATAGAGGCTCGACTTTTCGTTTCCGAAGAGGATACGTAGGGCGAAATTCTCGCGGAGAAACAACGCGTCCTTTGAAATTGCGATCTGGAGGGAACAGCGTGTTTGTAACACTTTTCGCTTTATTTCAACAAAATGTCTGAATTCGAGTATCAAAAAGATCTTAAAAGAAAATTTCAATATTAAAAACAGTGCACACATAAAAAGTTAAATTTGAAAAGAAAAAAATCAATTTAAAAAAAAAACAAACAAAAAAAACGAGAACCAATTGAGTGTCAATCACGCAGTGACAACATCGCAGTGTCGAAAACGCGGGACAGTTCGGGAACGGTCGGGAGGCTGAAAAACGAATTAGTTTTCCGTATACGGGGCTTTATTGATTAAGTAATCTTATAATACATCGCTGAGCCGCAATGTACCATAAAGAGAGCGGAACCGGAAACGATCCATTCTTAGCGGGGAATATGCTTTGTCGGCGGCAGCGGTCGCTCTCTCCTCTCTCTCTCTCTCTCTCTCTCTCTCTCTCTTTCATCGCTCCGAATTTCTGCTTTGATTAATCTACCCGGCTTTTTCTGCCCGCGCGCGAGAGACTTATCATCTCGACCGGCGATGCACGGCTCCTCTGGCAAGTTTCCAGAGCACACTCTGCACTCACAGGTTGCCGCGACGAGATATTGCGCGAGATGCCGCGCAGGACGAACGCGCGGGGAGGAACCCTTGTGTGACTCTCGACCGTTGCCAAGGAACAAGAAAGCCAGCCGCACGAGAGGAGAGATCGTTGTTATTGCGGTACGACGTCGGAAAAACAATCTCGGAGTTTCGACGGATTGCAAATAAAACGAATTCTCGAGAAACGCCGTTGTTGTTGTTGTTGTTGTTGTTTGTCTTCCCGCAAAGTAGCCAAAAAATGTTACAATGATTTTTTTTTTTTGCGAACGCGTTCTTCGAGAACAAACGTTTTCCGGTGACTTGTCGAGAGAGAAATAGCAAATGAAAGGTTTCTCTCTTTCTTTCTCTCTGCATGTGGTGTAAATCTTTTTTATACCGAGCATAATGTCGTCTCACGCGGAGTGTAAATACTTATTTTAAGAGCTCGCACAATTATGAATTGCTCTTTTATACTTCAGCTCTTCTATTTTCTCTTTTTTTTTTTTCACGAACCTCAAGAAAAAGGTTGACGCCACTTCAAAAAACGTGACGTATGTATAGTTTTTTTTTTCTTAGTTTTGCAGCTCTTTAGATTATTTGCATATACGAGACTGGAAGAAAGACGAGAAGAAAGACGAGAAGAAGAAGAGAAACCGAAACGCCACAGGCAAATATTTGCACGACAACGCTCTCGAGCAACGACAGCGGCGGCGGTCGACAGAGATCGTTCGACATCCCGTCCGACTCCTTTGAAACTCCTAACAGCACAATAAACTGCCCTCTCTTCCCTTCTCCGCTTGCGCCGGAAAGTTTTCGGGATTGAAAAAGTTTCGGACAAACTTCTGCCGTCCCTCGACGCGAGAACGGACATTCAGATTTCCGCGTCGGACGTATCGAGAGAATCCCGATCGAACGAGTACTAAACGCGCGCCTTTCACCCGTGGACGTGTGAACAAAAACACGTCCAGTAAAATAACTTGACGTCGATCACACACACACACATACACTTGGTTTTCGCGATACTTTGAGGCGTACCAAGTTTCGTCGAAATACACAATCGAGTGTTGTGCGACGTAAAACTATACAGCGAGAATTTATTTAAGAAAATATATTTACATCAGAACATTGTGTCTAACGCAATAAAAAAAAATCTATGATAACATTTTAAATTTATTATAACATTTTAACTTGTTTCGCAAATTAAACATATTTGATGGATTGTGCGATGCAAAAATGCAAGAGCACGTTGTCATAACGGGGGGTGGAAAAAGAGCAACGTTCACGCGGAGAATCGATACCAATTAGGACGCTTCTTCCGGTCACGCGACTTTAACACGCCGGCATAATGCCGACACGTGCCGCGTGTGTGCGTGGGCCTTAAAAAAAAATGACAGAAAGGGAACATCGCTTCCGGAGCCGATCGGAACAATGGCGGTTCGCGCTCGCGATTCCTGGTTTCCGCGATCTTAAGGGTTATCGGGAGAATCGCGCGCTGCACTTTCACGAGTCGATCGAGATAGCCGGCGTTCACTCCGGAAGCGTGAGAACAGGTAAATAATGTTGAAACTGGATATATGATCTAAAAAAACGCGTTATAACTTAACTAAAAACTGATTAAATAAAAATATAGAAAATACTGTACGTAGATTATTTTTCTTAGATGTCGTCGCTGATGAAAAAGCGAGAAAAAGCGCTAAACTGGCGATCGAGATGAAAGGGATATCTTCGAGTGTCTCATTCGAATACACAATTCACCGATTCGCCAGTAGTTTTATGTACGTATTTATTCGATGGACCGACCAAGAGAGGTTCATCGATGGCTGTCTCGAGTAACAGGGTTAAAAGAGTCCAAGCAAACATCTCGTACATTATACGGAATTTCCACCCCACGGAAACCAGCCAATAAAACACCCCCGGAACACGTTGTCCACTCTCGTTCCCCTCTCTCGCTTTCTCCGTCTCTATCCTCTTATTCGTAACTGCATTGTCGAACTTTTTGCCGTTTCTTTTTTTCTTTTTTTTTTTTTTACTCCTCAACGACGTTCATTCTCATTCTGCATCTCCCACCGCTTCCCCGTCGCTCTGTATTTTTCCGTTTTTTTTTTTCCCGGGTTCTCGAAGAGCGCGCACACCCCCTCGATTACATTCGGAAATATTAGGGGACGTCCCGCCGTTCGACAAAACTATCAATTTATTTTCGGCTATTGATTGGCGCGCCCCACCGCGCGATACACTGACCCCGAGATTTTTATCTCCTCGTATGCATCTTTTTACTTTTCCGTCGCTTTGCGACGCGGACGCGAATTCTCTCGACGGATTCTCAATTGCGACGAGCGACCAGAGACGTCGCGCACCGTTACTTTGGTGATCATTTTTATTAATTACGTTAACCATTTTTTTATTAATTTGTTGAAATAGAATTTAAAACATTCTATTCTTTATCAAACACTTTTATAATTACCAATTAATTACGTTCTTCATCGAACATATTTTTAACGTATGCGCTTCGCTTCCAAATATTTTCGCCGAGAATCTCCAATTGATGTGAAACGTATCTCGGCGTTGCACCGTGTCGTTCCTGCATTCGCGAACAGTACACCAAATATGTGCGCCGTAAAACGCGCGCTCCTCGCCGAGACGTTAGATATGTAGGAGTAAAAGTCGGTGGACTATGTCCAAATCTATAGATTACGGCTGGTCATATAAATCATGGCCCATGGTTCGGGCGGCGGGTTGAATGTTATCTCCCGCTTCCGGTTCGACGCACCGCCGACATTTCGCGCACATCGAGAATAATCCACGTGTGTGGGGACAGTTTCGTTTTGTACAGAACGGCGAATGTAGGAGAGATCGCCACAAAGCATATGCTGCCCGCTGTCCACTCCATTTACCTCCCTACGTCATCCGCCGTGATGCGGGACGGCGAGATAAGGGACGCGGCGGGAACGAGGGTTGTCTTTTGTATATCGTCTCGCTATACATGAGGATAGGAAAAGTGGAGCAGCGACAGATATTCCTAAGTGCGTCCTAATTTATGTCGCGCACGTACGTGTGTACGACATGTTGCGTATGTGTGACTTGCGCACAACATGTGAGACTGACTCAAAACCACACACATCTTAAAGTATAATCTTTAGACATCGTTTATATTCTCAAATAAAAAAAAGTTATTGAAATTATTTATATGTGATGGACGATATTTTTATTTTCTGTAGATTCAAGTTGCGAAAAAATTCTTCCAAAATCGATTTAATTAAAAATATGAAATGTTTCTGATAACCGCGCTATCGCCCGCGATAATTCGTCTCTATGCAAGATATGCGAGCGATCGTTCGTCACTGTTTTGGCACATTATCGCGCGACGTTCAGCTGATTAATAAAATTTTCCTGAGTTGATATACGATGTATTATTACGCGATTCGATAAAAATCGTAATAATAAAACGGCGCGATTGCAATTTGATAATTGTTTTTAATCGCGAAACGAAATCGCGAGATAAGCGAGTCCGATTTTGAATGCTTCTTCTCGCTGCGGTCGAGCGAGTTACTCGACTGTGTACGCGCGTCATAACGCGAATAATGAAAAGTTTTTTTTGGGGGGGTCGCGCCGCGCCATCCAAAAGTCAAACGCGATATCCCCATCGAGACTCAATGGGGCGCCCTCAGGAAATCTAAACCGGTAACAAGATGGCCGCTCGGAAACGGAAACCGGAAGCTTGTCACTCAAGCTACGCAGGTTTCCGGCGTGTCCCGAAAAAAAAAAGGAAACGGTTCTGGAGCGATCGGGAAGAGGGAGGTGAATAGAAATAGAGAAAAACAAAGAGAAAGAGTGGGGAGAGACGTTTCGAGTATATTATTATTTTTGCGGTTAAAAAAAAAAACAAATGGTCGTAAGAATAAAGATTTTATTTTTGACGAAGACAAGCTGTTCTTTTATAATTATAAATAAATTAATGAATTTTTGAAATATATATAAAAAAACGAAAGAGATATGGTAGAAGGAGCAACACACAAAGACAACGCGTTAGTTTTTGTAAGATTTATTAAATATGCATCTCTAATATATTAGTTTGCTATGTACCGATATATTAGTTCATTATTTATCACTATGTACTGATATATTAATTATTAGTTTATTTATTATACACAATGTACATATATACAACTTACAATATTTCAATTAATCGAGGACGAAGGATATCTGCGATTGCTCGCGATCGGTGTAACGATCATTCAACTAGTCTATCCCAACTACGTAAAATAATCAGTGTGATGTGAGGTATCATTGCAATATATATATATATTTGACATTAACGTATCATCTTCAAATTTTTAAAGAATCGCGAAGTAGAATCTAACAATTTATACTCTCGAATTATAAATATCAACAAAATACTGTTTTGCTTCCCAAAGAAACAAAAGTTTTTTTCTCTTTTATTAAATCTCTGTAAATAAATAATAATAATATGTATTCACTCAACAATAGATACGGTTATCTTGCAAGAGAATATAGAATTGTGTTTTTCTGAGAGTCTATCAAATAAACACACATCACGTGTCTCGTAAGTCTCTCGATAAGATGGGAGAAGAAGTTACGGTATAAAGTTATGAGTCGTGAAGAGGAATGTGCTTACGTTACAATGTTTTTCTAGTAATTGAACAAATTCTCTTGATTCGTTGCACATTGAGATACAGTCACAAAACTGGACAAAAGTCTAGAAGACTCGGTTTAAGAACTCGCAGTATATGTGTGTCAAATAATTTTATAAGTTCAAAAATTTAGTCATATATTAAGTTTGATAACTTTTATAAGTTTAAATAATTTTATAAGTTCAACACACGTACACGCAACAGCTCGATTATGACAACTGTTTGTTCCTTGAAAACAATACTTTTAAACTTTTGTTCACTTCTGATCGTTTTGATGGTTCAATGTACGGCAGCGAAGTATTTGCAGGTAATGTTATCATCGTTTGTTTAACCCTTTCACTGCGGCGTTATTTTATAACTGGTTATTATCTATAAAAAATGATTGTTATTTATTTGTTTCTTGTATTAGTAATATAAATAATTATTAGTTATTTGCACCCTCTCAGAATAGTTCTAGGGATAATATTTTTATCATCGACTATCTTCATCATTGATGATGCGTGTGGAATTTACGAGTAGAGGCTCTGCATATGTACACGAGATATGTCGCGCGAATCTACGTGAATTTTGCAAAAATCGATGTGTGACGAGGTGTACATATGCGGCGTCCGCAGCAAAAGGGTCAAAGGACTTGTTAAACGTTCGTGTAGATACGTGTATGAGAGTGTGGTGTCGAGTCAGACAACATTGTGCAATCCTTTTAGGATTAAATTGAAATTTCTCACACGTTTTTTTGCGATATTTTTTCCTGCAATACACACGCGTTCTACGGACTAATTTCGGACTCTACGTAAGTGTTTGTAATATTTTTTTAAGGTAATCGCGTATAACGGTTTTTGTACAAATATCTTATTTCGCGAAATCTGAGAGATATCGTTTCTAATACAATTCTACTATCTATTATATTTATCTATTTATTTGTTTATTTATTTATCTATATTCACGTCAAACTAGCGTATTAGAGACGTGAGCGATCTTTGGTTTCTAACGGCGGAGTAACTGTTCGAGAAATAAAGTCGAGTCACAGTAATAAAAAGTCACGTTTGTTGTAAATTTATTCCGTTGAAAAAAATTATTTTTAGTATGTGTGTAGTCACAACAAAACGAAAACATATTATATAATATATATATATATATATCTGCTGTATATAATATTTTTGTTTTTTTTTAAATTGTATATCAATAATCGTCTTAATTAAAATTTTAAAACAAAAGTGACTTTTTACAACTAGAACAGTTACATCTCATTCGCACTGTCTCTAATTTTTTACACGAATATCACTTGCCACGGTAACTTCCAATTGCAAACCTGGGCTTTATTCTCTTGTTAATTGAAGAAACTAACGAAACTTTGTTAAACATTTTATCGGTAATTCTCTAACATTTAAAGAATGTTTTCTCAGTTCACTTCTTCAATCATCAATATCAACATTCGTAGAGCACGATCTGATCTCCCCGCATTATTTGCTCAAGTTCTTTAAAGTGTGACCATGTAAATGCACGACTTACGTTCATCTTCTTCGAAATGTTAACGCGAAAACATGGAACTTTGTATCTCTTCACATTCTTAATTAATAAATTATTAATTCCTTTGTTATATGTGTTTGACATGAAAACTCATACACATGTTTGAAAATTTGCCAAGTGTTTTCGAAATAACCGTCTGATCCACTGACGAGTCCGCGTGCACATTTTTTGTCACGACGACGCGTTAACGTAGAACAAATCTTCGTTACATTACATTACGTATCTTGCACTATTATGTCATCGTCGTGTTGTAACCGTTATCCACGGTTTCTCTTCTTCTTCTTTTGTATTTACACGATTTCTTTATTACTGTGTCATCATCTCGAGAGTGTGTGTGCGCGCGCCCCAATGAATTCGCGCGAAGAATCAGTCATCACTTTTACCGAATACTTTAGATCACTTTTCTCTCTCTCTCTCTCTCTCTCTCTCTCTCTTTGCAAAGATCGTTTTCTACCACCAGTATTTCTGCATGTATGGCGCCATGGGAACTTGGCTGCTGCCGGGATACGTCGTGGGTTCCATCAGACTTTTGGACTGGCAAGGTTTGCCGTCCCTCACCAGGACCGGCACGGCGACTCTTCTGGGCGAGCAGCCGCTGCCGCCGGCCTCGACGCGCTCGCTCGCCGCTCTCTTCGTCTTGTACCTGTGGTTCTGAAACCAGATCTTTACCTGGGTAGGTGTCAGACGGATAATCGAGGCCAAGTGCTCCCGTTCGGGCGCGCTCAGATAACGCTGTTGACGGAAGCGTCGCTCCAGCTCGTACGTCTGCGCCTTGGAGAACAACACCCGTCGCTTGCGCTTCTTGTGCTCGGTCTCGTGAGCGGACTGCGTCGTCTCGTTGCCGGTATGATGATCGTCCTCGAACTCCTGCGTTTCCTCGTCCTTCGTCGACTCGTGGCTGTTCTCCTGCTGCGACGGGTACGACATGTCCGAGATCGCGGGACTCGTCGAGTCCGGTTGCTGGAGAACTGAAACAACGAAGAAACAACGTGGAAATGCCAGTTAGTATCTTTTGTTTTATCCTTGTCACAGGAAAAAAGATGTCAACTGCGTTATTTTGGAGCTAAAAGTTCTCGAAGTTTTATGATTTTGAAAAAAAAAATGTCTTTGAATCCTCGCAACATTCTAAAATTCTTTTCTTTCGTTTGTTCGTTGTTTATTCATATAAATAGATAATTTGTTCAGATTTGTTTTATCCAAGAACAAAGGCAGATAAAAAAAAAGATTAATGCGTTGAACTGTGCGAGAGAAATAAACTCCAGCTGCATTTTTTGGCTCAGCCGGCGCTGTCGATTGCTCTTAGCGTTGATTACCGGGCAGATGCAGAGGCATTGATTTTTTTTAATAGCTTTCCTAATCATCGCGCTGTCAAGAGCTAATATACCATCTGTACTCGATTATAGTTCGTACAATCGAATTCGAAAGACGAACTAAATAATTTCGTTTACAAAACGATATTTGTGATGTATAAAACAAATTTTATTTATTTCTACGTATAATTAGGAGCAGTTAGCAGTTAAAATTTCTCGCTTCCGCCATCGCAGCACAACCGCAAAATCGAAAAAAAATCCCGATGTGCGCAACGCGGCAAAGAATTAAATTTAAACGTTACAGAAGATATTACACGATACTGAGAAAATAAACGTCGTTTTGCTGACGCGCAAGCAGTTAGCGCGAGCAATAATTTCATTCGTCCGATAGCGAGGTGATAAATGTTACGACCCGACCGAGATACCGGCTAATTTAATGTACAATGTCGGGGATACTGGCTTTCGCCCGTAGTACAATATGCTTTTGTGAGCAACCTCCCCTAAAGCCCGCTCGGGGAGGGTGCGAACCAATATAAAGCCTATTTAATACCTCCCCGCTGGACCCCATGGGATCAACCATATCATTTTCATGGAAGATTAGATCGTACTCGCGCTGTGATTTCAATTAGACACTCGCCGCCGACTAATGATTTTGAACGAAGCTACAAGACGAAGAAAACGATTTCGCGTTCTGTTTCGAGTGTGTAACGTATTTATCTCTCGACAAACTTCTTCATATAGTCATTGTTAACATATTTACTTCAACTCTGTTTACACGCACACACACACACACATATGATAATAAATTTTACTTAAATTTAATTCAATTTGCAAAAATTCAATATTTATTATAAAACTGAAGCGGTCATCGCAAATTTCGCACATGGAATTACGATTATATACTCTCTTTCTTTTGTTCTTTTTATAACTTGAAATAGATGCACACGATTTCTTGAAAAAAAATCACGTTTTACATTTAAATCTTTTCAAATCTTCCGTCGATATGCTTCAGTGAAAATCCTACGTAATGTCGTATTCGCCGTACAATGTGTACGTCCGATACAAAGCAGAGATCCTCTCAATCGTGTCTCTCTTCCCTCTCGCTACAGGACCGCGATTATTCGCGCGCTTCTTCTCAACGGTTTGATTTTTCGCTCGTGCGAACCGTGACCGCGAAAGAAGGTGAGGAAGAAGCGGGATAGGTCGCCGACGAATTTTTTGGGCGTGACGATCTCGATTCATCGCGGGCCGAGGGGGCCCGTGAGTCCCCCGTGCTCTCACACATCTGTTCCCGTGACGATACATCTGCCCTCTCTCGCGGACCAATCGTCGAGTCGAAACCCACGAGAACCTTTTACAGGATCATTAGATCTTGCTTAACCCTCGTGGACCAATTGTAGGGTACTAAATAAATAAGGGCTTCTACTGTGCCTTACCTCGCCGTCCCTCTTTTCGCGAAAACATGTGTGTGTATGTGTGTGTGCTCGTTTCTGCTCCCTTTCTGCACGTATCAGCGCGAAAGAAGGGGGTGAGAAATTTTGCACCAAAAGATCTCGCAAAAATGACGAAGCGCGCAGCAATCGTATTTTATCGCATCTTTAGATGCGATAAAAAAACAAGATGAAATCAAATACGCGAAACTATAAAAAGTATAAAATTTAATATTTATCGTAAAGATTTTTTTCCTTTACTTCTACCCCCTTCTTATATGTACTTATGCTCTTTATTAAATAAAAGATAATCGTGTTTGACTGCTCTCACCATTCACTTCCTCCAAGGGTTGGGGTATTGCCGTCGGCAGCGCCGGACCAGTCGGCCAACCTAATAATCCAGGCGGAGGCGGTGGTAACGTACTCCTGTTCAGATTGCCGTGCATAGCCGGTTGTAACATGGCGGTCGTGTGCTCTAAAAATTGTTGATAAGCCGTCGGCACGTCGGCGGCCGATGGAAGGACCGTAGCGGCGCCTGAAACTAAAAATGTTCAATGACACTTTATTTTTTTCGCAAGGGATATGACAGTAAAACTAATGAAGTAAAACTAATGAAAGGAATCCTACGGCTTCGTGTTGAAAAAAAAAAAAAAAATCACAAAGGCATAAATGACAAAAATATAAAGCGACGGTCGGATTAAAGTGCCAATAAAATTCTTATTCATTCGTATTTACGACGTAATAAATGTTTTATTATGCAAATGCGGTGTAATAAATCTTTCTTTTTCGAAACACATAGAAAGTCAAGATAACAAGAACATTTGCAAAACTCTATTTAGAAAAAACAGACAGAACGAAGGATTGTGCAAAAAAAAAAAAAAAGAAAGAAACACTGTCAACAATGTTACCTGGCACATCTGTTTCCTCTTGCGACGGCTTAGCGTCGTTCAATTCCAAGATATCACTAATGGCGAAACCCGAGGTCCGAGGTGGCATTTTCATACTCTCGAGCAATCTGCAACAAAAAAAAAACAAAAGAAATTGTGAAAAAAAAGTTATATATTATTTTTATTAGTTATTTAACTGCAACAAAAGCAAATTTCTCTGGTGCGTTTTTCTGCTATTAAGGCGAGGAGGGCAATAAAACATCGCTTGTGCAAGTATTTAAACTGGTATCGTATTATATTTTTCGTTGTAACGTCGGAGTGACGCGTACGCTTTTGAGACGGAGTGACTTGTACGTTTTTGAAGAGATTTTCACTCGAACTAAGCATGTGATATAACTAAGCGGTCGCGAATGTAGTTTACTTGGGATTCTCTTCGATAAACACAACCGTCTGTCATCTGTGCGGGCGGATTCCGCGAGTCGAAAAGTCGAAACACAAAAAAGTCTCGCTCTTCGGTGGGCTTACAATCCAATTTTCGTCGCATGTCCTCGAGAATCGTGAAAACGACCGTCAAGAGCTACCGACCGCCCTTTTTAAGGTCCGATTAGAAGAAAACGTCTTCTACAGAACACAATGCCATTCCGCATTCAGTCACGTTCAGCAACCTGCCGCGAACCTGCTGTATACGAAACTGCACGAGTTTCCGGAGACCTTTTCCTCTTGAGCCGTTTGTGCTATTATCTCAGCACGTTCGTCTATGCTTTTCAAACATCTTCCGACACAAAAAATATAGAATCTTTTTGTGTATATAATTTTCAAACAACTTTACAAATTACCATCAGAAACTGTCAAGTGTAAAATTAGCGTAAAAATGTGTTGCATAATTTGAGCTCGTGCGCTTCCTCTCTTTCTCGCGTCGCTTAAGTTAAATCATTGATAACATTGATATTGTAATTTAATTGAATCTACTCGTATTTATTTTCAAATCTATAGAATCATCTCCGATAATTAATTGGAGAAGTAAAAAGTTGGTTTTCATTAAAAAAAAAAAAGCCAACAAGTGCATGAGGAAACAACAACAAAATGATCAAAGTTATCAAAGCATTGAAATCACCTGTGAGAATTTATCTTCTGTAATTACTGCTTTTAATGTAACTTCAAAATCTCTTCTTCAATTAAAACAATCTCTTTATTACCGGGGGTAAAATTTAATTGCACACAGATATGTAATATTTAAATAATTATTGTGTGATATTTATTTATGATCTGTGTAATATTAGATCGTAGTTTGAGAGCTTATAAAACAACGTCCTGCGCTCATGTAAATTGAAGATTTAGTTTAGTAGTAAAGAATCTTCGATATTGTGTGTACGACGCTTGTCATACACTGGGTATGCATCAAGGATATCGATAGCTGATCGGATATCATGTGATATCGCACGATAACGCACGATACGTCTTAATAAAACCGTGTAAAAGATTAGGAGTCATCAAAATCTAAACTTAATCGTTTGTTAGCTCTCCGTGTAAATACCATTACACGGAAATAATTCAATTAAATAATTTTATTTACCTAGTATTTAACAGATGGCTGTACCAAACGTGGTTCAAGAAACCGGCCGGATACGGTAGCAGTGGCCAGGGCAGAAATTTATTCTTGTCCACCATTTTGACGAAAGACATCAAAAAAAAAAAAAAAAAAAAAAAAAAAAAAAAAGTTCCTCACGATTTGAGATACACACTTAACACAACAAAATTGTCTCTTGTCTTCTCACAAGAGAATAATTCGAAGTTTTCAGTTTTATAACTTGGTTACTTGCACTCCGAGAAACTGTGTATTATAGTTACTTTACTGCTGTAGTTCCGACTATATGCTGGATTTCTATGCACCTCGAAGTGTTTCTTCACGGCTGTGTTTAATTCTTTTCTTCGGGAAAAAAAATTTTTCTATTTGTTCAACTCTTGCGCGTATATTAGTTTATACTATGTGCTCACAGCGAGCGTATCAGTTTTTTTTTTCTTTTCTGCTCTTGTCACAAACAGCATTAATACTATCACAGTTTATTTGTTTTAACATGTAAATAAGTTTGCGTTCGACAAATAAAAAGATAAGATATCTTTGAAAAATATTTTAAATATGTGTATATATGTTTATTCAGACACTATCGTTTTTCTTTCGAGAAGAACACGCACTCTGTCAACCACTTCCAATCACACGCATTCTTTCTTCGGCAGGTAGAGTGAAAAGTTATATCAAATACACATACGTTAAATAATAATATGTACAATTGTTGCAACTTGTATTAGACGAAAAGAAAATTTCGCGCGGGAAAGAAAAACAAATTTAACAAATGATTATCGAGTTATTTTCGACGCGCTGTGTTTTGCACACTGTTCTAAAACATCTGTTCTTGAGTATCCTTGTCTTCGAGTATCCTACTTTTTGAGTGTCCTCGACGAGCACTTCAGCACTAGTGTTCCCTACCTTCGTGCGTTCCCCGTCTCGTTCGTCAAGTATCGTTCTCAAAGCCCAGGGCGGGTTTTACGAGAAGGCGGAGTTTTGAATTCATCCCCTCCAACTGGCCTGCTCACCCCGTGCCAAGGTAACCCACCCTCCGGTCTCGATCACCCGTGACGGAAAGTTACGGAAAGTTATCAAAGATTTTCACGGGGATAGCGCTCGGAACGGAGAGGAATACTGCTGTTATTAAAAATTTAGTTTATTTAAAAAAATAGCCGTAGTAGACAAATAACGTGTACAACATCATGTAATAATGTCGGTCTTGAAAAATACAATTTAAAAGAAAAATATAGTTATTTTACAGAGATTTAATTTATTTAACGTACAACAGGGCCTAATTTTTTTTACCACAACATATCTAATTCTGATTTCTGAACTAGAAATATATATTTAAATTACAATTTTATAAGATATTTACGATCATGTTTGTGTGTGTGTGTGATTTTATAGTTGCTGTATTTATTTACCCTACAAAATGTTATCTAATTGAAGTTTTGTGTGAAGAAAAATAAAAATGTTATTATAAGCAAACACACTCGGTACTTCAAACTACGCGTTCCACAAGGAGAATGTCCTGCGCAGGACTCTCCGAGCGACTGGTAACTTTATCGGGGGTAAGTTACCAGAGGGGTGGTGCCGTCGGATCGACCAATGGCACGATCGCGTGTCGGGAAACCCTCGCCCGGCGACCCCGGGGCTTGATTTCAATCCGGCTCGGTGAGCGAGCCAATCGCCGGGCTTCATCGATCAGGGGGTGCTTTTTACACCGAGAGCATACTTTACGTTGAGTGTTAATGTGAAAGAGCATTAGCAGTGCTTTTACCGTGTCATTTCGATTTTTCACCCGCTTCCTCTCACCCTTTTACCTCCGTCCCTCACCTTTCTTTTCCCGTGGCACTCAGATCGCAGTCTATTGATACGCAAAACTGGGTTAGGAAGCGTGTGTCCGCACAACTTTTACCGGCGAGTGTGTTACGCAAACGTATGATCGACCAGCTCGACTGTCCTCTTTTTTTGGGGAGGGGGAGGAGGGAGGGGGGTTGCGTTTGTCGCAGATTGTCGAGAAGTCAGAGGGTACGATTTTGAGAGTATAATTGAAGAAGCAAGCGGATGAGAGGATTACGCATGTTCAATTTCACAAGAGAGCCATATCCGCTAAACCAAATACTTTTTACGTGGTGTGAAAGAGACATGTTATTTTATTCTGAAAGCTGTGTCGCGCTTATATAAAACTTTAAAAATAATATTTAACCGAAGAAGCAATTGGACGAAGTGAGAAATAAAAAAATATTTGCGATTACAGTTTGAGAGACACAGTTAGACCGTGCCGATAAAAATTCAGGCGAGAAAAGTGTGACGGCTAATTTTACCGCGAGTTTATTATCGCGCGCATTTCGCGTGACAATTATTTCTCTCTTTTTTTTCTCTTTTGATAATCGCGATGCTCACACGCGAGAAAAAAAAACGACGCAACGACAAGACTGACCTGATTCCATTTTTTTTCTTCATATTGCTTGCTTTTTCGTATTTTCGAATACGCATTTCGTTTCATCGTGCGCGATGATGAGTCAGACGCACAAAAAAAACAGAAAAGTTGTATTAAAATAACACATGGAAGAAGATTGAAGATGTCTCTTTGACACTGTCAAATAAATTGAGTAAAAAAAAAAAAAAAAAACACATCGAAGAGAGACGGTTTTCGTTTTGCGTGGTCTAACGTAATTCTTGTACTAAAAAATATGTACGTAAATTCAATTTGTAATTCTGGAACCTATTTTACACCGAAGCAACAAATATAACGTTCGTGTCGCAGTTATTATCTCCCTCTGTCACATTTATTAGAGCAGAAAAATAATTCCGTTGATTTTCTCGCGTGATCTGATCGAATTCGTCTCGTGACCTTTTTTTCGCGTCGTTTCGATCATTGATAAAGTATTGCCGCGGTAATGTCAATGCAATACACATCGAGATCTTGCGGCGCTATTGATCGCGGAAGATGCCAAGATATCGGCCTCGAATTGTTGTGTGTGTATCGCAGACGATATTTTATTCGAAATGTAGGGCGTTGTTATTACTCTTAACTACATAACTTTCTGCAAAATTAAAAAGAACAACGCGAAAATAAAAATAAAAAAAATTCATTCCGCGCGCGATTTTCACGTGAAAACATATTTCACGACGTCTTTCGTCCTCGTTAATTTTTATCGCGCTTCCCGTGTCGTCAAATGGGAGGAAATATTTGGGCATACGGGCTTTAAGCGGGGAATACCACACTTTTGACCTCAAGAAATCGCTTGTCCGAAATAGATGATTTGTCGGAAACCCATTGATGTCAGTGAATGGAGTCGCAGGTTGTATCCAATCGCGCGAAGAGACGCGCGCACCTGAATGCTGGCCACTCGCACAATAAAATACAACACGCGCGCTACTGACGGTAGCACGATGGAAATGGGGTGATTCGAAAAGCGTGATTCAGAAATGGAGACAGGTAAGGGACGACACGAAGCGACGACACGTAGCGAGTTTCCGGTTTATTCACAACCGGTCTCGGTGGTCACAATCGCGCGCGGCTTCGCTTCACAAAAAGTCAAAAGTGCGGAAGAGAGTGGACTTCTTCTCCGACTTCTTTTCTCTTCGATGTTCTTTTCATGGTTGTGAAAAAAAAAACAATTTATCTCCGGAATTTCATCAAAGGTGTTACCGGAAAAACCACCTGTACATATTTTTCTAGCAGTCAAAACTGTTCCGACATTCCTCGCATCAACATCCGCAATTCTCCAAGCGACATCAGAAATCTTAATTATTGTCTAAATCAGCTGTTGAGATATCAATCATATATTGCATATTATATTATAACTACAAATATTTTATCTATACACACATCAATCAATCAAAATCGCCAAGTCGACAGTTTTCCAAACAAAACCGTTGTTTTGTTGGGACCACATCGCGTCTAACTTGGTTAGAATCATATTTAGCATGAGAAGAAGACTCGAGAGATGTTTGTCGTTTTTCCATAATTTCCACTCTTTCTCTCTCTCTCTCTCTCTCTCTCTCTCTCTACGGCAGCTTGTTCTTCTCTCTGTCGGAAATTGAAGGCAGGAAAAAATGGAGAAGTCTCGAGCTCTTCGGGCAATCGAGCGTCATTTGCCAGGCTCCCACGACTGTTTGGCGATAGCTGTGCCAACTTGTTTCGAGCACGCAACCTAATTTGTCTGTGTCTCATTGTTTTACCGCCCCCTTTTAGAAGTTGCCTCGCCGTGCATAGACATTACTCACTGTTTTCGCCGCCACCGTGTAGAATCGGTTGAAGAAATCGTCTTACAATGATCGAGGCAATACGAGTGTTTTTTTTTTTTTTCACTTTGATAAATACGTAGGGAACGAAGAAATATTACAAAATTTCGTCCTTAACGTGTAGACACATGGTAAACAAGATGTGACATCGTGTTTGACAAATATTATATTTACGTCACTGTTGAAGCATTGTAAAATTAACATATCTTATCTCATTCCTTTATTATCTTTCTATTCACATTCAAATTGAACTTTTATTGTAAATACAATTGATACACAATTCGTGCTGTTCCGAGATCATGAGAACAAGCGGAAGAAGAACGTGATGATGGCGGTTCTTTAGTGCTTAGTTTTTTTTTTTTTTTTTTCCAAAGTGATTAACATATTAATACGGTACGCAGTTGGCGGTAAAAAGATGCGATCCTTTGTACTTGGTTGCCGAAGCTGTTACTCAAAATAAATCGCTAAAAATCGTTCGGTAAAAAGTCGGCGAAATTCAACGAAGGATAATCGAAAGTAAAGAATGTGGGTTTTACGTTCATTCATAAAGTCAGCACAAAAGGACAACGGGCCCCGCAGAAAGTAGAATGAACGTAGTATACGGCCGAACAAACGATGGTCAAACGATCAGGGTGGCCCCCGAGAGAAAGAGAAGAGGGGAGACACTCTTAGCTCATTCGAGAGGCTCGTTGATAGAAGAGGGGGAGAGGTCTATCTCTCTTTCTCTCTCGTTCTTCCCAAGTAGGGCCCACGTTCGATCAGCACGTCAAAACGTGACATAGGCTCATCGCACATTCACAGCGGTGATCTTGAAAAATTCTTTAAAGCCACCGCTTTAAGAATCGCTTAAGAACTGTTTAAGACGTTATTTCGAGCACTCACTTATAAAGAGGTTCCGGGCGCTTTTCTTATGGATATTTTCTTGACTAGAGATTTTTCTCCGCCATTCTTTTGTTATGAGTATTTTTCTCGATGTAGAGAAAAAACACTTGTTAAATCTTTCTTGTGTGTGTGTGTGTGTGTGTGTGTGTATGTGTTTGTGCAACGTGAAGAAGAGATTTGTTTTTACAAAAAAAGGATAGTTACTTAACAAAGACCTGTCCTTTGCGGATAGATTTAAAAAAATGACCTACGAATCAGATAAACTGAGTCTGTGAGATTCACGCGACTTTAAAATCGAACATCTTTGTGAAAAATCAATATTTTTCAAGTTTGTTTTTTTTTTTTTTTTTTTTTTTTTTTTATCGAAAGTTTGAACGATTCTGCGTCGATAGAAAAAAAAACAATTTGAAAAAATCTCTAGTAGTTTCGTGGACACAAGCATTTGAAAACAATCCATTTTTACTAGAAACGCCGATGCGCAAGTTTTGAATGGATCTGGGAGACGTGAGGGGATAAGAACGAATGGCAAAAAGTTAACGGGAGAATAAAAGGAGAGCGTGTGCGATACGCGTTAAATTAAATAATCGTCTACTCGCGACGAGAACTCCCGTTCCTCGGCCGGCACTCATCGCGATCTCGCAGGTGCAACGAACTAGGAAAGTAGCGGAATCGCATTCGTAGCGAATACGATTAATCCGAAATTTATGATGGAAACCAACAGGTGTTGGCACACACCCTTTCGCTTCTCCCAGTGTGTCCCGGTGTGTAACAAGGCGTACCACTCTACGCCGAAGGATCGCTTAACCGATATGCGTGACTGCCTCTTAAACGTTCGCTTCCGGTTTCCAGTGCTATCTGCCTAATCAGATATGTTAATCGTTCGCGCGAACACGAAGGGATTCGCTATGCTGTAATCCCATTTTTTGGAATTAATCACTTTCGTTGTTTTGCGAGAAATCGATGTGATAACAAATCGTATGTGTTACGCAAACCGATATCGCGTTGTTTTAGATACAAAATTCGAAAAAAACCAAATCGAGCTGTAATCGCTATTTTCGGCACTGCTTTCCTCGCCGAAAGAAAAGAAGATTTACCTGTAATCCTCCTCGTTGCTAACGTAATCCGGTGGTATCAGATGCCAGGAAGCGTCGTAACAGTCGTCGTAACTCATTGCCATTTTTTCTCACTTTCTTTCTGCCGATTCCAACGCGACAGTAGCGCGGCTTCTGTCCGGCAAAAAAAAAAAAAAAAAAAAAAAATTGTGTCAAAAACGCACCGCCCTCGGCGGACACATAAGAGGGGAATCAACTGAAGACGAATTCCTTCACGATCTCAGCGCATTCGTAACTTCCTTCTCGAAAGGTCCGTGTGATTCCATATGCTCTCATTTCTCAAATATCTCACTCGTGCTCTTTCTTACGGTAAAACACTATTTCCTGTCCTTTGGATGCTAACTTTGCGGCGCAAACTCTCGCCTGATAAATTTTGAACGAAAAGAGTCACAATATCGTTCGTTAATTCGAAGCAACGAGAGAACAGCACGCGCGCAGTCCACTGATTGTTCAAATACAATACAGAGAACCTTGTTTCGAACTTTTAAGAAATCTTTTGATTAATATTTCTTCGATTAGAATCTATGTTACATTTATTTTTGACGATTTTTGTTATTAGTTAGAGACAAACATTGAACGTGAAACATACGTGATTTCCGTGATTGCTTACGTTTCACTAAGAATTATGCTGTAAATCGATCACCTATATATTGTAGGTAACAAAAATGGCTCCCTCTCTCTCTCTGATAGGAGCTTGGGTAACGTTATCTCTGATAAAACTCTACATAGATTAGGTCGACTACTGAACCACAGCAACATCGGGCCAAATCGATTCGTTCTTTCGATAAAAAAAAGTTCCGCACTCAATTTAATCGTTTATCTATATTTTTTATATCGAAAGTTTTTTAAAAATATTTTTCCTCAATTTTTAAATATTGCTAATTTAATTAGTAATAATTTTGATTAGCGAAGCTTTTTTTTTACACTCTTCTTTTTAGATTTCTTTTGAAAATTCTTGATATTAATCTCTTGATATATACTTCATTAAATATGTCTATTTAAGTGGACATCACATGTGAGAAATCTTATGGCAAGTATCGCCTCTGTGAATGGTTGCCTGTACAAATATGATATTGCCTATACACAGTTTTGATGTAACTAAAACACGACTCTCGAAAATGCACGTGCCGTTTAGAGGAGAGATTAGATGAAAACTTTTATATCTCCGCGCCACCTCTCTTTGCCGGCTCAATGATCGGCATGAAAAAGAATAAAATTACAGATTGCCGTATCGCTATATCACGTGTAAAATGATTTCAAGATAACAGACGCGTCGATGATGATTTGCCATTCTGGGATTTTCTACTAGAAACGCAGCGCAATTATAGCAAACACACGGGATTCTTTTTATTATCATTATCGATATTATTTTGCAATTACGTTATTATTTTGTTGTTTAGATTGCGCAAGCAATGTTGAATATATATTTATTCGGTAATTGATTCGATAATGATTGGATATACAACTTCGCACTGTGCAAAGTATAATTGCCTTGACTCTATTACGTTGAACATCACAAGAAAAATCAGAGAAAACCTAAAATTAAAAATTAAAAAAACCTTAAAATTAAAAATTAAAAAATTCTAATTCAAAACTTAATTAAAATTTCGCGATCCCTTTTAAATTAGTGTATGTATAAAATTGTACATATGTGAAATATATAAATTGTCATCAAAAACACTTGTAGACTCATAGAATTCTCAACAGCAGACACCTGTAAAAATGATAATTGGCTAATTGTTACTGCTACTCGACGGAGTCCATTGTACCTCACAATTTGTTAATGACAAGAGACCCTCGAGGTGAAGTATCCGCGGCTTAACCGACAAGTGCTACCGAACAGAATGTTCGCCACGAGCGCGCTTGATAAAGCAACACACAGCGCGGTTTCTTCACTATCTATATATTTATTCATGCAACAGAATTCACGCGCAGATAAGCCCCGATCTTCACGCGTCGATTTACAATTGTTGCACAAATGCAATTATCTTCGTAAAAAAAAAAAAAGTATCGCTCTTGCGTCGTAAGAAAAATCGCGTCCAAATATCGCCAAACTGTTATTCGAATGATGTTCAATGACAAAATATTTTGTGTGAGTGGTTTAAAATATGTTGTTTACGAGATAACGCGATTTAAACACGCGAGTTGTATAAGTTTCTCCGTGAAATTTCCAGGACACCGTGTCACCGCATTTATCTGTCCATCCGACAAATCTATGACATATGGGTCTAATCTCTGCTTTATCGCGGCGAGAAGCGATAAGGGCGATTTGTTGCGCGTCGCAGAAAAATTGAACGCTCTCGCGATATCTATAATAATTTTTGCGGAAAGGTGGGGTGAGAAGAAATTGCGGACGCATCGTAATCGTTAGTCGCCGTGTGCGAAAGATTGATATAATTTTGAGCGACGCAAAAATTTATGCTACGACGAGATAAGAGGTCGGAACGAGCTATCAATTATGTTCGCGGTATTTAGATTACTTTGCCGTCTCGGTTTGTCACAAATGTGAACAAATATTTGTAACAACTCTTGTAGTTGATGTAATGATCAAAGTCAAATCATTGCGCGAAAACAGGAAGAAACTGTGCAAATATACTTTATTGCCTTAATCTCAATAACACTATAAACGCACTCACTTGAAAAAAAAAAAATTTATAATTAATTAAGACTATAAATTATAGTATGCAGCATCGATAATTTTTTTTGTACGTGTTTTCTATTAAGTATTAAAAAAAGATGTGTGGAAAAACTAATAGAATGAATAAGTCTGCAAAAAAAAATACAACGTACTGTATCAATGAAAGTTCTTCTGGCGGCGCTTAACACTTTCACTTCTATCTACGTGATTATTATTGATACTAAGAATTAAGGTGAAACTATATTGTATTTTTAAAAGGACGATAATATCTCTGATGTGTAAGAATGTTGTTACTTCGTGTATAAAAACTTTTTCGAATTGTATTTTACACATTTTATTTTAGTATATAAAGAAATAAAAGTAAATCAACAAATGCAATACAATTCATGTATTACAAGTTAAAAGTGAATTTTTATACTACATAACTTAAACCTAATATTTGATAATCATTATTGCACGCGATTACATAAATAAATGAGTAATTCGCAAAAATCAGTTCATCGGTGCTTCGAAGATAATGCGCAGACTTTAGACGTACGTTCGCGTTTTACATTGCCGTAAAACAAAAACAACACATATTTGCGATTACAGTTACATAATCGTCAAAGACAGACGCGATGTTTTGTCTAAAATTGATAATAATATTTTGCGTACTTTGAACACAACGACATAGATGCAATATGTCATTGCGCGTGTTCGCAAAAGTTCCATTAAGTCGAGAGAGTAAAAGCTTATCGTTCTAAATCCGACTCGGTATAATTACTCAATTCGAGAGTCGCACGCTTTAAGTTACTCGACACACTTGTATTGAATTAATCTTTTGTCATCGAATATATATTCTTGTTGATTATATTGACAATGAGTGCTGGCTCTTAAATGCAACGCGTAAGTTTAAAGAACGTATATTTCTCTTCTCCTTTCTTTTTTGCGCTATCGCATTTTATTATTACACAAATCGCATTGTATTAGGATAATATTAAAAGAGGCAATCGTTCGAACAGATATAATAAGTGATGATGACAACGTATGCTGAACTATACTTTCAATGAAACGTATTAGATAATATACATTAAAATTCGATCGTATACATAGTACATGAATATAAACATTTTCTTACCTAAGAATCCTAATATTTTAATTCGTTTTCTTTTAACGCGTTTAGTGACAGGGACTTATTTCTTGTCGTTTATTTGGATTTTATACGTGCTCGAAAAGCGCGGTGTGGCGCTCAAAACATAAATAAAATAATAATAATATTAATTATAAATTTCACATACATAAATCATATTATATTGTAAAACTAATCATATTTGTAAAGTTAAATAATCAAACAGAAAGTGTGAGTTTACAGAACAAAAAGTGACAATTTGACATTTTATATCGGCATTGAATTATCTCACGGACCAATGTCACGTGTAATATTAGCAAAAACATGAAACGATCCGAATAGAAAGTCTAGCACGCGGTACATATGTGATACCCAAACGGCGTTACGTGTTAATTAATAAAGCGAATAATTGTCGAATACCCGATAGCCGGAACGATTTTTAAAACCTCAGGTTTTGTTCGAATATATCGATAGCCTATCTGTATCAATATATCTCAGCTACGCTATGCGGAGAACGATATCTCGTCTTCCAAATAACGTTTAATTCTTGACAATTGCGTAACCGTTGATTACGCGTTCGATACGATGTATTATATTAACGGGCACACATACGCCTTCATTTTTTTTTTTTTTTTTAAGATCGAGAGTTATCGAACTTGTTCAGTCGCTCGCTTTGTTTCTAAATATTCAAGATTTCAATTTTTTCTACCTTTCTCTCTCATTTTTTCTCACTCACTCGGTCATTCTCGCTTTTTTCGCTGTCTCTCGATATTGTTTTTCTGCTTTTTGTCAAGTGACTATTTTCTTTTACGATTACCGTAACCCGAACGTTTACCTTTATGCCATTTACTCACATTTCCACTGCGCTTCTCTATTACGGCGCTGTTATTGATCTTGTCGGATGATTTCGACTCTGCCGAAAGAGAGAATGACAGTACTTTAATTTGTCAAAACGACGAAAGAAAGATAGCCAACGCATGCAAATTGCGTAAATCGTAATTATGTACCGGGAATCTTTGATGCCGATTGCGAGGTAGAGCAGTTTATTTCGGCGTTAATAAACTCACTCGTTTTCAGATTATCTCTGGTAACTGACTCTGAACAAGTAAATAATGTCAATGTTACAATACTTTATTCATTTACAAAGCGATGCTTATAAATACACAACGTACAAGCTGGTCGGGAGATTGTAGCGAAGCACACTTGTTTGTTAAATATCGCTATTCGAACATACCACCTTTTTGCAAGGAGATGCTTGTAAAAATGATATAGAATACTTATGATATGATATAGAATACTTATAAAAATGTATGATATATAAAATTTGTTAAATGATAGAACAAACGTCAATTTAAAGTCGTCTCGCAAATATTGGCATATGTATTAATTCAAAATATTATATATGCATAATATATATATACTATATGTACATAATATGTATATATATATTATACATGTATAATATATATACATATATACATATATATATATATATATATAAACAAATATATGTATGTGTATATATATATACATATATATACACACATATATATACACACATCCATATATATATATATATATACACATATATATATATATACATATACATATATAAAACTTATTATACATATGTAAGTTTTGATTCAAAATCATTAACAGTTGTTAGTTAGTTTGGAAGTGAGTTGTAGAACCATTGATTTATCCACAGATGTTCGATTATATTCCAAAATTATACACGTTTCCAGCAGTATATGTGCAACAGCTTTAGTCGTGAAAATGATAATAAAAGATAAAATAAAATTTGGAAAAAGAATTCATAAATATACATAGATGTAATTCGTATGTATTTTAATTCACCCGCAAATAATTTATTCACTTCAATCAATGTGTTAATAGTTCTGTGGTTAGATTTTCTTTAACTATGTGTCCTGATAGCCAAGACTGTCGTGAGCCAGATCTTGTTAAATGAGCGCAACAAATTTTGTCATCGAGACGATTGACCAGAATTGTTATTTCCAAGACTGTTCACGGAATTGCAGAGACAGAAAGGTATTAAAAAAAATCTGATTCTAAAGAGTTAGTTGGTGCCACAAAGTAGCACCAAATTCCGAGCAGATTTGTGTCTTAACTTAAGCGAATACATATGCAAAGACGAAGCACATACAAATGTTAAGCAAAAAGCCAGCACTCTACTGCTATATTGATAATGTCATAGGTAAGACTTCTGGTTATATAGATAATATCGCAACTATAAGAGATCACTTACTCTCGACAATTGACGGTGACATCGAGTGCTCCTTTGGCAAATCGCTGTCCGAATTAATCGGAGAGTAGAAAATAACATCGTCTTCCTGATTCGATTTTTCCGGTAAATTGAAATGCTGGCACTTTACCTCTGTCTTATCATGCCAATCCTTAGACAATTTCTAAATTAGTTAGCAATATCTAAATTAGTTACAATCAAGTTCGTTGAGTGTTTACGTATTTTCGCGAAAAGAGTGTCATTGAATTGAGTGTAATTTCTAAATCAAATGGGAAATACATTAACAAGAAATTTAGTATAATGTACAAGTCTGAATGCTATATATGAGATGGAAAGGCATTAAAAGATTTTTCAATACAATAGCTCTTCTCAAAAGTGTAAAGTTTGGAGCGAACAAGCGTAAGAGATGGACATTCCAGGTTGCTTTTGGGAGGTTGTAAATTATCGGGGACAAACAATAAGAGAGAAAGATTTGACAAAAGAAAAAAGTCAGTTATAAAATCGTTTAACTTTTATGGCTTTTATGGTTGACCTTTTAGTAATGGAAATAGAGACGAACATGTAAAAAGTAGAGGAATTTTTAAAAGAGGAGCTACTATATTTAATAAGTAATAATATTAATATTTGCACAATTTTGCATATTTGTCATATTATCATACCCTGAATTTATCTTCCTCTGAAACCTTTGTAAGATCTTGTTTGATGACTTGTTCGGATAATAATTGTTTGCAGACTTTCTCGGTAGCATCTTCGGTATCTTGCTTCTCTTCAGAAGCATGTTTGGAAGAATGCCCGAGATCTTGCTCGTAAACTTCTTCGGAAGCTTGCTCGGTGACTTGTTCCGATACCGACTGTTCGCAATCTTTCTCGGAAGCATTTTCTTGCGATCCGGAAGTGTGTTCCGAAGAATGCTCAAAATCTTGCTCGTAAACTTTTTCTTTGAAAGCTTGTTCGGTGACTTGCTCGAACACAGTCTGTTCGGAATTTTTCTCGGAATTATCTTCGGAATTTTGTCCGGAAACATGTGTGGAACAATAGCCGTAATCTTGTTCAAAAATATTTATCAAAGCATCTCCCATATCTTCCATATCTTCTTTATTGCTAGTGTCGTTATTAGAAACGTTGCTAGTGTCACCTTCAGCGTAGTCCGGAAAGTGTTGAGTCATTTTCTTTAAACTGGTAATTCGGTATGTTTTTCTAAACATTCCTGAAGGCGAATTACGCTGAACATTTCTAAATAAGTTGAGAGAGCCATAGTTACTGTCGGAGTCAGAGTCAGAATCAGACATGTTGCCATGAAGCCAATTTCTCGTCCAACTTAACCCGTCATACATGCGGAATTTCTTGGGTGAATTATATTCTCTTATATAAGGACCGAAATAACTATGCTCCATCATACTTGTGTCGGTTTCTTTGTCTGACATATTTGAAGAGATATCAATATCCTGAAAAGACAATAATAAATCGTACCTGGATCAATCTTCTCTGTCGCGTAAAAACATACACGTTTGATGAAGGGAAGAAAAAATATAAAGCAAACATATTATCAAAATAGAAAGGAAAGTTATTTTTTAACGAGAAAAATGTGACCATATCCTCTAAATTTGCAAATTAATAAATTTTTTATGAATATAAAAACCATGGTATTATGGCATTCTCATTACACTTCCTAAGAACAATACCTGTTCATCCATATCATCTAAGTTTGTCTCGCTCAACTTTTTAATCGACTCTGCGGAGTTAATGGAAATGGAAGCCTTGTCATGTTGTATAGCATCCAAATCTGAAGAATCTGAAGAATCTGAAGAATCTGAGGAATTTGAAGAATCTGAAGATTTTGATGAATCTGAAGATTCCGATGAATCTGGCTTTTCCAGCGGTTCTTCGACTATTGGCTTGAAAAAGTGTTTCATAATTTTAATACATTTTTTATTTTGTTCTTTCAGAATTATCTTTCGCGTATTTTCAATATACTTAAACATATTCTCTACGTCACATTATTTTCTCAAGACGTAGAGTAAACACACACAAACCAAAGAGGTCAATCCAAATCCAAAGCTGTTATTTTTATAGAAAATATAAAAAGCATTCACAAAAATCCTGATAGCAACACAGATACGAAATCGAAGATATGTGTCTTATTCAATTAAGTGCGTAAAAAAAAAGTATGCAGTATTTGTTGTTCAGATAGTAAAAATTTTCCCCGAAGATTTTATCTCATGCACGTTGATTGCATCAATGAAGTCAGTGATGGGGATGCATTCTACTTACTTTAAAATCGAAGACGCTACTAACATGAATTTTAGTAGGCGGTGGTGACACGGAAAGTTTGGAAGTATCCAGACAAGACAAACTTGACAAAGTCAGACGAATTGATCTGATCAGAGACTGCTTGACCTCGTTCATAGGTAATCTTTTGTCCTACACCCACCACCGAGACTGTTATCGTGCTAATTTTATTATTTTTTAGAGGAACACACCGTTGCATTCGCTACATGTCACGGATCTCAGAAAAGAGCTTACCTTGTTACTCGGCTCCTCTATTTTGTTCGCAGTCTCTCTCCTGTACTTCACGTATTTTGTTACATGCTGACGATTGTAGCGTATGAAGTTTACCTACCGGAAAATTAGTTTTGACAAATGATGCCAAAAAGTAAACGCGACATTTATTATATATTTTATTGCAAATCACATACAAACGAACACGTACCATTTCGAGCTCTGTGATTTGAGGATAACCCAGAATGAATAAATGTAAGTTCAGCATTATTTTAAACAAACGTATGAATATTAAACTCGGAAAGAAAAAGATCCAAGGTAACGGTCTAACAAGACTAAAATATTCCTTTCCTTCTACAAGTGGCCTGTTACTCGCTAAAACATCGTTTCAAAGGTAAATTATCAAACAATCAAACAGAACTACACTTTGTTGAGAGACAATACAAAACTTATCGTACGTATATCGATCATATGTTCGGGTAAACTCCATTCTGCACACTTCTGCGCGACCCACAGAGTTTTATCCACTATTCTCAGTATTTTGTTGCCAATTAAAGTTTGTGTGAACCACACAAACACGTCTTTGATCTTATAATTAGAATTTTCAACGTCTTTTCTTTCGTGCATTTCCTAACATGCACAAATAAATAAAAAATATGGATTTTGTCTAGTAAAATTTTTCATTAAAATATTCAAGTAACACAACACACATATTATGTATTTATATAAATATTGTAATGCAACATATAAATAGAACATATAAACGGAAATGGGCTTACTTCATCCTGCGAATTAACGGTGTCAACGCTCATGTTTGAATTAGTATAAGTCGCACAATCTAGAAAAATATTAAAGAAATATTATATCACAATATAAAATAAATATATTAATGTTCATATAAACGGAATAAATGAGAATATATGCGCTGTATATATCGCCGCAAACTTTTCTCAAAGTACGAATATCGCAAATCAAGCGACGTTTCGAATCTCGGACAACGTTTATGCCGAGATAGTGTTTGTTGACGATTTTCGGAGATAAACACGGAGAAAAAGAGTTCCTCTTCTGTTGAGTTTTGATGACTGGAATTAAATTCTAATGACTCAGAGCGTAAAATAGACAATAAGAGAAACCGACGATGATAAAGTCGCTATCGAAAAGTCGCATGACCTCTTTCGCTTTATCGTGTTAGAACTCCAAAAAAAAAAAGTTCAATAGCAGCGTATTTTCAACGCAGAACACAATATGTGCGATCGTATGGTGAATGAATTTATTCGCTGAGAATATTCAGGGAGCATATTTTTATATTTACTACTATTCTCTGTCATATCGTTCTATTTAATTATCTTCGCGCGTGCACTTTCTCTTGAAGTTACGAGAAAACTCACAAGAAAACTCCGATCGCGTCGAAGAATGTAAATACGAAAGAGTAAAAATAATATACGAATAATATGTACATAATATAAAAATATATAATGCCAACACTGCACATATATAACATGTACAAGATTGATAAATTTCCATATCGTTTCTGTTTTGTTTCCTTCGATTTAAAAAGTTCATGGTCAAGTAACAAATCTTAGGCAATCGAGTGTTTGCATCATTGTGCCGGGAATGATGATAAAGAATCATGTCTGTGAAATGTCTAGCAAAAAATCTAACTCAGCTATTATTGTCTCACTCATGCATTTACATTTAGCGCTTTGTTATCATCGTGTAGTGATGATGTTTGACTTTTTTTTGGCTTATATTATCGTGTTTTCGTGTACCGAAACAGCGATGACACCGTTAAATCTCATCTCTCGCCGCCTATCGCATATTCTAAAGAAAACAAATCGAGAGAATTGTACTTCGGAACGTGCACTTGACCGCGCACGAATAAAATTTTAATTAATTTTATTTTTTCTGTCTCGCGAGATAAATTACATTTAACGCCCATATACGTTGGTTGTTGGAACTTTGAAGTATTTTTTATAAAACATTTTATTAAATAAACTCATAAAATAATTATAAGAATCATATTTAATAAATTTATACACAACTATCTACACACAAAAAATATTCTTGTGTGTGTATTCTTCGGTAACAAAATTAATCACATAATCTTCATATCTTCTGCTGACGTGTAATAAAGATTATATCTCAGAACAGGAATTATTAACCGTATTTCTAAGGTTAAAGGTTAGATTGATGGAACAACATATTTTCAGTTAATTTTAATGTCGACTTTACGAGATCTGACACGAATTAATATATTTTCCGGAGTTACACAAAATTTTCCGCGCACTTAACAAGCATGTAACATTATTTATTGTATTTTGCTTCGAAAGCAAAGAATTAGAAAAATTTTTTAACTAGTCATTCCTAAATACCTCTCAAAACACGTGACGAAGCGTGTCGTATAAATTTATTTATTTCGAATAATTATAAATTATTTACTTCGTGTTTATCTCAACACGTGTTTATCTCGTCAAATACACGAACACATTAATTAAGCAGCAATTATTTCTACTAATCTTTATTGTAGTTTTGTAAACCTACCTTGTAAAACAATATTCTCGCCGAAACGGCGTGTATAATTGTGTGAAGAAAGTCAAGACTTTTGTGATCACCGAGCCGTTGAACGAAAACTGATGCCGAAGTAGTACGAGCTTTATAAATGGTTGATGTAACCACGATCTATTACAAACTTAAAATTCGAAACTCATCCTTCATAACATAAGCTTCTTCTTTTTCTCCCACTCTATATCGCGTGGCATTGCGCGACAATATCCCACGCATGCAACCGCTGCGTGTCAGTGTATGCGCATGTAGATAGGGTAGGGCAGGGTAGGTATTTGATGTGCGTATGTCGGATTGTTTTTTCTGCGCATGCAGCTAGTAGGGTGGCAGAAGAAGGTTTAAGTTGTCGGAGGTCAGATCTTAAGTTATTGGAAATTTTGGTGTACAGAGGTTTTCAATGCTTCAGCGAGATGAGGAGTCTTGCTCCCAGCTATCCAGGGGAAGTAAACTATATAGAGCAGTGAGAGCTCTTTCTCGTCTCCAAGTGAATTATTAAAGGCCTCCGTACACAAATGCCAAATATGTAAATAAGTTGTTTTTTTTGTTTAAATTTAAATACTTTAAAATAAAAAAACTAAACTTATAGCTCGTGACGAATTTTCTCGTTCTAGCAACGGCTCAATAGACGTATGCAAAACGCTTTTTCTCGTCCCACATCGTGTGAATAAATTATTTCGCAAATAACAAAATGTCTTTAAATGTTATTTGACGTCACTATTTGTCACAAGTGCACGACAGAATTCACTGAATCATACAAGAACGATTTTTTTTCACGAAAAACTTCATCATTAGCTAGCACAAATTATTCAATACTTCACAATATCGGTTATCTAAGCTAAGATATGTTGAGATCATACGTCAATTGAAAAAGCTCGCGGATCAATTTTATTAAACGTTTATTACATCGCCATTAAAATTTCCAATTTCGAAGCACATATGCGCGTACGGTGATGAACAGAGCGCAAGCCAAACTGTATTCGTTTTCCGCCTTATTAAAACTTAATATATAAAAAACGTAGAGTGTAAGTGTAGTGCAAATTATAGTTCAAATTGTTCATAATTTCATGACATCGTTTCTCATTTAGAATTAAATTTTCACACATTATCAATGATTTGTTTTGAACAAAATCAATAATATCGGAAAGCACACACGTGTGCACGCTCGCAAAACTTGTCATTCTTTCGCTCTCGTTGTCTCTCTCTCTCTCTCTTTTTCTCTCTCTCTCACTCACACATTTTTTCTTAAAACTTAGAATTTTTCAAACTTTTTTTATATCATATATATATATATATATATATATATATGAAAGTAAGATATAGCAGCGTTTTTTTCCTTCAATCAGTTTCTATGATCTAAGTGAAGAAACACTTTGCGCTTTTCACTACTGAATATTTCATCGGATCTCAAGTTTATCGCGCTTTAAGGCCATTCCTGTGTCTCTCGAAAGACTCACGGAGAAATGTAAACATGATTTTCCCTAAAATGCATTTGTACGGGATAAACGTTGATAGACAAATCTTTCAATACGAGCTCTAACTTTATAATAATTAGTCTTTCACATCTTTCTATAATTCAGTAGAGTTGAGTTGTGTTATAAGCGTACCATTTTGTTTCGCAATCTGTCCTCAAGAAGCGCACACAGTCTAATTTGTTCGGAAATCAAAGATTCTAAAAATGTGCGACACTCATACATTCGTGTTTCTACAAATGTATTTACGCGATAGTTTGACGATTCTGTGTGATGAAAATGCAGATCGACAAGCGGAGTTGAGGTTCAATTACTAAACGTAACGTGTGTGTTGGTCTAATTGTTTCGCTGAAAACTTACTGCCTCACACAAAACTAAGTGCACTGGCCACGTTGGCACATTGCACATGGAAAAACCGGGTTGTGAACAAATCGAGCAGCTCTCGGATCGGAGAGCGTTTCAGATAAGGGCTTTTTTTTTAACTATATGAATAAATTTTAAAAAGATAAAACTATTGGTAAGAGCTTTGTGACTCGTTATACAAACTTAATACATTTACAAACAAAACACTCACGCATCAAAAACGGTATAATTAACGCAAGTCGCTACGTAACAATACGATAACAACGGTTGCAACGTTCAGCAAACTCAACGTATTGAAACATCGCTTCGCGCTTATTGTCCGCGATAGACCTATTCTTCTAGAAGAACATCTATTGCGGCTGTTGTAAAAATGTCAATCACAATTGGTGAGCACGAAGCGATGTCTCAAATCGAGTCGAGACCGCTGATTGCAACCGTTGATTGACGGATATTCATAAAAATTGCAGCGATTTGAGAGCCATTGATCCTCAGAACTTTATCATCGTATAATGCTATAAGGAATCATAATTTGTAAAAGATTACTAATTGATTTTTCTCTCCTCCTAGCTCTCTTTCTCTCTTTCTTTCTCTCTCCCTCTCATTCTCCAACAGTCACAAATCCAAGTTATTCAAGTGCACTACTCGATTTGTGTCTACTCTAATTTCGTGCGAATATTAATGATTTTGGTGAAATTTATTCACGAAATATATCCGTTGAAGAACTGCTTGAATTTGCTGAAGTAGCTTAACGGTTATGCAAAGGGTACTAATGCTGGCTGAAAGGCATGATAAAAAGAACCGCACTTGGATAATTTGTTGTTTCTCATTCTTCGATTATATTCGTAAATAAAAAAGGTTAATATTCCTCTTCGTCGTCGGGCGCTAGACCGTCGCCCTCCAATTCTTCAGGTGGTGCAAAACCGTCCTGAAAACAAACGTACGTATTCGCGCGCATTCGATACATGTAACATTGTTTATATGTAAGAATAAAACCACTTGTAGAGTGTAATTCACCTCTGTTGCGTAAAGAACGTCTAAAATTTTCTGTACAATAGGTGGAGGATCACCGTTATTATCGCAATCTTGGCACATGACTTCGATGTCACGTAATTTTCCGAAATAGAAATCCCTTTCCTTTTCCAGACCTTCGAGCGACATTTTTAACTCGAGCACCTAAGATGTTTCAATATCTTTGTTATTTTATATACATAATATGTATATACACGTGCGCATACACATACAACAGATGTGTATTTACTTTTCATCCCAAAGAAGATACATCAAAAGTTCGAAGGAGGTCAAAAACGCGATACGAGTTATAAAACCAAATCAAAGAAGAAGAAATACATAGTGTACCTGTGCATTCAGCTCTTCGATTTTTCCACTATCACCGCGATTGCCGACTGTTGTGGTCGTCTTCGGTTGCGCACGATATGCCGGTTGAACTTTACTTACTAAGTAAAGAGAGAGAATAAGATTATATTATTTTAAACTATACATATATTATATTTGTAAAATACTTATTTTGCATTTTCAATTATATCTAAACAAATATGTACAAACTACTTTGTGAAAAGCAAAATCTTTACATGCACGTATCTAAAATAAAATCATGCACAGAACATTTTACAATATACAGTAATGCATTTATTTTACAAAAACTGAATGTATAAAAAATTGGTTTTATGACATACATCAAAGAGTTGCAAGGCAAGTGTTCCTAAGAGAAATTACTTTTGTATTACTTGTACAATATAGTGCATTAATAAGCGTTAATAACGTGATAGGAAATGATAACCATAGACTAGTAAAAGCTATGACAATTGTGTAAAAACTAATTTCGTAAAAACAAACATTGACTAACACATAAGAAATTTTCATATAAAAGTACCTCAGTCTTAGAATTATATGTTTTTATCGTATAGTGTGCCTGTTTTAACAGTTAACAGAAGATACCACCACAATAGAGAAGTCAGTAAACGCAGAAATTAACACAGAAAATATATATTAAAAAAAAATAATAATAAAAACAAAATGCTAAGAGAGAGTTTCACCTAAAGTACTTGTATTGTCTGCACGCACAGAGGTTGGAATTAGTTTCTCACACAAATTTAATTTCAAGTTGATTAAGAATATCAATGCAATGTGAAACATGTAATCCGTTAAGATTTTCATAACAAATTACAGAGTAATCAAACAAACAAATCACTCAATTGTTGATTAGTATAAATTTGTGTTAATGTATAAGAGTTTAAAGTCATATAAAATTATTCTTTTGAAGATTAAAATCTTTTTCATGGAACTGTGTATAAGACTCCCAACTTTTCACTCATATTAAAATTGTTAAATTGATGGAAATTTATTAAATGATATACCAGTAGTAGTACGAGGAGCAGGTTTAGCCGAATTTACTGTTTCACGTGGAGAAGTACGTTTCACATTAGAACCACGAGGTGCATTATTTCCGCCACTACCCATAGGTTCTCCTCCTCGCATAGCAAGCGCATCGTATGGCTCTGCCCCTGAGTAGTTCGCATCAAAGAACTTCTTGAACCATTGCAAAAATTCAAAGTTGTCTTGGAACCTGCCTTTCACCAGCCTATCAATTGGTACAATCTGCAAATGAGGAGTGGAGAATGTGTGTGCACACAACAAAATGAAATAACATAAAATAATACAAAATAATATGATGTAAAATAAATATGAATAAAATATATTTGAAATAAACAGTTTTACGCTAAAAAGTACTTTTAATATATTATTATTACTAAAAATATTTTATATAAATCTATTTAAAGGAATTCTGTTAGGCATAAACAATCTTGGAACCCTTTTCCTTTCACCCTAATAATAAATTAAGAAAAATACAAGTGCAGGTTAAACATGTCTTCTTCTATGTACATTAGAGAGAATTATTTTGTACATATTTGCATCTAAGATGTATGTGTATATAATATATCACATAATAAACATCTTTCTTTGGCGTTTTTTTCTAGTTTCATATGATATATAAAAATTAAACAGTGCATGTAAAGTAAAAATGTATTTGTGTATAAACACATAGCTTCTAAAACACATAATTAATTTATAATCGCAATACTATTGTGGTTATATGTTTCAAGAGTTGTGAATTCTCACAATGCACATTATACGTGCACGTGTACGAGTGTCTATGTACATACAGCATTTGTACAATATTTAAACATGTAAGCATGCAAAAAAGCGACCGCGTAAAATCAAAACTGCGACAATATACCCTGCTGCTGTCGCGGCATGTTGTTACGTTGCTGTATGTGTCTTTGTTGGGGCTTGGATTGCGGCGGCAGAGGCACCAATTGAGGATTTGACAGAGTGTGCGTGCCGTCCACACCCGAACCCAATGGTATGCAGCCACGTGCTTCGTAAGCATCGTACTCACGGCCATCGTAATTAGCATCAAAAAACTTTTTGAACCATTGGAGAAATTCAAAGTTGTCTTGAAAACGCCCTTTTATCAGCTTATCCACTGGTATTACCTGAACCATTTGCATGGTTGTATCATTGTAAATTTTATTTGTGTTACCTTGTTCAAGATTACATTATGACATAGAACTATATAAATTTGAGATTTTGATATATTTTGATTTGCATATTGTCTTATCATAGTGACTTACCTTTAAAATTCTATTTAAAAGTTCATATTTTAATTTTACTAATTTTACTGATATTTTTAAGAATAGAGTAAATTATCTGTGCATGTTATCTGCTTTTCTTCGTTAAAGTGACAAAAATTATATTAATCAGTATAATCATTTTAAAACCCATTTCAAAATACAATTTTCATATTTATTGCCAGATATGTGTCTGACACTAAATTTAAGCATTACATTATTTTTTTCTACTTACTTCTTCAAATGATCAAAGCTTGAAAATTATAAAAGAAAATAGAGAAAGGTTCTGTTTTGCTTACCTTGTCCACATTCATTTTTTTGAAGCCACCTTGAAGAATTTTGAAATTTTGTATGTACTCGTGTTCTAGATTGGTCTTGAATTTAACCCTTTTCAGAGGTACACTGCCAGGAAAGAGCATGTCCATGAACTGACAATAGACCGCTCCGGTACATAATTCTTCAATCTTGGTAAATGATGACTGCAGACAGTCGTTCACCCACGCCAACATGTCATGACGACTAAGATTGTCCGACGTCATATTTGTCGCGTACACATTAACAGCCATGTTGATTTGTTTGTTTCAACTGGAAAAAATGAAACATTGCAAAACTAGAATGGAGTATTATTAAACAATCGTTCTAACTGATACAATAACTGATACATAAACTGATACAATAATAATAATAACATAATATTTGTAGGGCAACAGTAAAGTTTTAGTGCTGACACAGTTTTCAATCAGTAATAACATATCGTAAACTACCAACTACTTATAAATATCCGAAAAAGAATACAAATTTAAAACCGCGATTATGCTAACCGCGATTACGAATGGTTCATTCGGCGTCAGTACATCTGATGTATAAATAAACCCAATAAAACGGAGTCTTTAATGATAACTGAGACTTTCCGGCACGTCTGATCTGTCGTGGCAACTCCGAGCGTGGTCAAGATTAATCAAACAGTCGTGCTCGAGGGGATCTCAAGAAAGACAACATTCCACGCACTCTTTTTGGCACGAAATTGTCGCGGTCGACATATTCGGCATTCTTTATCCGTGTGCGCTGTGATCTCGGCACGCAGATCGTCGCTCGAGATCGATTCGCGCAACGGTCGTGATCGTCTGCCAATTTTTCCGGTCCGAGCGCATCTTGCGTCAACATATTCGAACGATAATTCGTGAAATACGTGCAATAACTTACCGAGGATCGCGAAGACACAGGACAACACAACCGCACGGGAGTGGTTCCGCGCACGCAAATGACAAATGTGCACTGAGATGTTCAAACGCGCACACAACGGAAACTCCTAACGGTTCTCTCGAGCGCGATTGGCCCGGCGTGGCGCCGTGCGCGCCGCTTCCTTCACGCATTGAAAAAAATGATATTTTTCGGTTTTCGCCACGTGTACACGGTGTTTAGTTACTCGACGATTCACGAAAACACATGTCCGGAAAAACAAAACGAGAAAAAAAATCTTTCCTCCGTTTGTGCAATAATTAATTTCCAGCAAAAGAATGCGGTTACACCATAGATCATGTATTCACGATCTGGACAACGCGAAAAAAATGTACGACTTTAAACCGAGTTTACATTATGAACCAATATCACTGTCTTCGATTAAATTAATGAATCGATTATTCCGCTTGAATTGGCTAATCGTATCAATCGCTTAGTATTTAGCCGAATTGATTAATCATAGTTGACAGCTAATCAGAGATAGTAAAATTGACCTTTAACCTTAAACAAAGCATCATATTCCTTCTGCATTCAGAAACATGAGTCTTATTACAAAAGCCTACTACGTATAAATCATTTTCTCTTAAAACTGTAATTTTAATAGTAAACTCTTACTTATAGCTATTATATTTATAGTTATTTTTATATATTATTGTATATCTGTATATATATTAAAATTTTTTCTCAATATTTTCAAAATAGTATAAATATATGTAATTTAAATATTAAAACTTTTGTTTACAATTACATGGTACACAATTTGCACAATAAAGTTTAATTCTTCCACTTAACATGGGGTAAACGTAAAGCACTTTCAGTGTAAAAGTATTCTTCTGATTGAGGCTGTAACTTGGCTTTGTAATCCATCAGTGCGGCGCGATCCGCTTGTTGTACAAACACCTAGAAAATTTAATATTAACTCTGTGCTCTCACATCTATGAACTAAAATCTCTTGCTGGTTTTTACATTGTGTGTACGTACATCAATTACTATTATATGACAAGACAGTCTCTTCGCCAACTCCAATCGTTTTTCTAAACTGTCGACAAATTTCAGATATTTTTCAAGAATGGCATATGGAGCGTTGTGTTTGTGCAATACTTGCAAAATATCTTCTACGTATAAATGTGCTTGCAGTTTTGTATTACCAAGTATTCCCTAAATCAAGACAATACATACGTAACTACACTTGGACAGCTAATTAAACACATATAAAACCATATATGTATTACCTTTGTTAAGAGTAAACGATCGATATTGTCCCATTCTCCATTGGCGGCTTTAACTTGTAAAGCAACTTTCTGATACAGTCTAGGAGAAATATCATGTTCTTGAGAAAGCGTTGTGGGCGATATCACGACGAAATTAGCTGGTGTATCACAATAGTGCTTGCAAGCGTACTGCAGAGATTCCTGAACAGAAGAATTCACTGGAAGTTCTTCGCTGTCTTTCTTCTGTTTTATTCTTATTTGCCATTCTATCAATGTATAATACAATCAATGAATCACACTGTATATCACACAGAACAAAAAACCATTATCAACACACCTAATAACTTGATGTAAGATTCTAAAAATGTTGCTTCTTTACAATCTGGTAACATGGCAAAATGGACTTTGTAACAATTTTGAAGTTTTTGCAATAACCTGTTGGGATCTCTTGTGTTCTTTATAATAATATGGAGATTCTTCATCTGCAATAAAATAATATACAGTAAACTTTATATATTTTGATCTTTGTGTCCTATATGCAGCAACACTTACAGCAGCAGTTGAGGAATGACCCAGCATTCTGCAAAATGTTTGACAATGAGAAAAAATATTGATACTTCACCAATTTTATAAATTAGAAAAATTACATACGTCAATATGTCAGTTATCTCACTTGGTTGCAATCTTATAAAGAGATAGTGTATATATACATTCACTGCATCTTGTCTCTCCACTAACAGTCTTTGTAGCAGAGATCGTTTCAAAGTTTTTGCAAGAAATAAAATTATCTGTAATACATTGCTCAAAATTAGCCAAAAAAGTGACCCTAAAGTTATGCTAAATATCACATTGTAAATTCATTGTTTTGAGTTATAGAAAAAACAATTGTTTACTATCAAGATGGCATTTCCATCTCCACTTAAAATAGCAGCATCCAACAAGGCAGTTTTACTGATAAGAGACTTGTATTGTTCCAATGAGTACGGTTGACCAAGCAGTATTTTTCTCAAAGTAATATCAGGTTGAGCAACAGCTGTTTCTGACTGTGCAGTTTGTAACTTGTCAGCAGCTAAAACTGCAAGATCAAAACATTTGAAAATCTCTTACAGGACATGTTTTGTGAGAATTTTGGAACAAGTGCATGTATGACATACTGCAAGAAAGTGTCTTCTCAGAGATAACTGACAACAGAGGTTTTGTGGCCTGAAGATCATCGGTAAACTCATTATTTTTTGACACTTCGAATAATTGATCTACCTACAATTTGAGTATTTAATTTAATTACATTAACATTTTTTTATAAAGAAAATAGCTATTATATTTTTTAAAGTCGTAACCTCATTATTTTCGAAGCAAAACGATCGCATCTCACTGCTGTTCCAAAAAGCATCATCGTCTTTGGCGGTGCTCATCTTGTGATTAAAAACTAATTAGTCTCGCAGCGTGTTGCACTTGCTATGTGTACAAAATTGTAATTTCTTTTTTATTAAACAACTCTGAATATAAATATGGTAAAATATTTTTTGACATTTCTCATGGCACCTCAAAATACATACAATATTTACATCTGTTTTTTATGGTTCTTCATACCCTCCACTTCTGCACTCAAACTCAAGCTTGTATCAAAACGATAAGTTAAGATTGAAATTTGATCAATGAGAATAAAGAAATCCAATCTCGAGTTTAGTAACTTTTGCTCTGATTGGTCAAAATCTAATCCAATCTCGAAAAAGCGAGTTGCGCGACGCTGTAACGACGCATGCGTAACTGCGAACAGTAACTGCGAACAGCAACATAACCTTAACAGAAGGAAAGAACATGGATCTAGGAATGGGAAAGCTAGTGAGAGCACACAATAGCGGGATGTAGACAGCACGAAGAAAGAAAAAGTATATCATAGTTTGTAGCATTTAAAATAATCTTGCTTGATTGTTGTAATATTAAGTCTTTTTTTATTTTGGCCGAAAAATTTAATAAAATCTCTTAGTTTCGCTAAATGTCTGTACGATTTCTGCCGACTTTTTTCTACAGAAAGAAATACAGTTCTTTTTTTAAATTTCACTTTTCGGCCAAACTATACGTAGAAAATTGACATGAGTTTTTAAGATTTGTTTAAACTATAGCAACATGAGTTTGTACAATAGTGATTAATGTATTTTAGAGTAAAACCATGTCTAGAACAAAGTTTAGTTTGAACAGAAGCGATTAAATCTTTTTCACCTCTCAGCATTGCTCTTGTCAGAAGTATATATATAGGTAATTATTATTATATAGGTTTGTTATACGCGCGAGATACAAGTTCTTCTATCTTCGAAATTGAATGAAAAGCAAGCCGAAGGTCGTCGTTTCGTAAAAGCGAGAAACGAATTCTCTACACATTTGCGCCAACCTTGAAATGTCGATCAAAAGCTGTTGGATGTTTGCCGGTTTGAGAAATTTTCACGATTTGGCCGGCTGCCAGTCGTCATTCTCATCCCGAACTGTTAACTTACCATATTCAAGTGCGCCACTTCTAACTGGTTGTTGGATTGTGAGGAGATGAATGCATCTCGACTGAAGAGAGGCACTCGACTGACCCGACACGGTTTTTTCACATCTGCGTCACATAGTTCAGTAATGAATAATTTGTATCTAAAGGAGAGATTTCAAAAAGGTACATTATTTTTATACAAATTGCAATCTGTTATATTTTATCGTTATCAAAGAGAGATTTTTATATATATTTCGAATGATAATTACATTGTATCTCTTTGTACATAGAAAAAAAATCACAAAACTCGCTAAAATGTGTTAAAACATAATTTTGTATTTTTAACGAATAATATAAAATATTTTTAAACTGACTTTTATATATATATAAAATATATATGTATAAAAAATATATATGTGTGTGTGTGTGTGTGATTATATATGTATTTATAAAATACTATTGCATATAATATATTTAGAAAATGTTGCATTACTTTATGGAAAACTGTGATTAATTATTCTTTATTTTTTATGAAAGCTGTTTGATAGCTCTGACACACATCGCTGTTTTTATTATGAGAGAAAAAAACGACAATTTTTGGCGCGATCGAATAAACATATCGCGGTATTTTTAGTAACCGTTTCCGACTCCGACGCTATATATGTGTAACATCCCGCGTATGTAGCGTCGGAAAAACACTGTACCGCGCTTCGATGTACGTACACGTTTTGTATTCTGATTTTGTGTGTAGACTTGTTTATATATGTAATATAAACAATATATCCAATTACATATTCTTGTCTTGTTTAAAACAGTGTAAAAATTTCCTTTTAAAAAATTTCACGCGCTTCTGCTTACATCATTTCCTTACGCGTTTTTTCAAAATTATTATGTACAGATAAAACAGAATGTGGAATGGAGCAATTAAACAGGTTACATTCCACATACACGCAAACCTATCACTTCATCATTCCGCGAAATTATCGCCGTGCGATTGAACACGGATTTTTCCGCGCGAGCCGGAAATTGCATCGATTTTCCGGAATGCAAACATGAAAAAAGCGCGCGATATTTGATGCAAAATAGTATCGTGCTCTCGCAAGAAGTGTTGGAAGACGATTTTTCTGACGATCGATTTCTCTCCGGCGTCTTCTTCTCTCGAGAGCAGCAGATGTTGAATTTTTTATGATCTCTTAGCGCCTGGCAGCTATCGAGAGCAGATTTTACGCGCGTTTGTTGCACACACTCATTGAATACGCAGACACACACACACACACACGTACATATATGAACACGCATCGAGTATTAAAACCAAATCGAAAATTTCCCGAGTTTGAACTAATAACATCGCGAGAGCGTGCACATTAAATTGCGCGAAGCTTTAATCCTCGAACGCATGACCTATTTCGCATAAATGTGAATGAAAGTGGTCCGAGGATACATTCTCGATCCACTTGCTAAAAATTCAGTAATGCTTATTTTTCAAAAATGTACTTCAACACGTTATATTTCTCCTTACGTTACAAGCATAACATATTCGCGATCGTTACAGCTATAATTTTCGCTAATTTATCCTCGCATTATCGTCACGCGGTGTGTATATTGCGACAATAATCGAAGAAGCGAGAGAGAGAGAGAGAGAAAGTGAGAAATCGCCGGCGCGCGCCATGACGTCGCCGAAAAATTACGCTCGTCACGCAAGAGATCTATTTTTCAGGACGGATAAAGGGGATTTTTGCGCCTTGTCACGAGGAGTTCATCGCTATCCGACGCGACCCAATTACCGCATTTCCCAATTACATCGGAAGCTTCCGCGCCGCTCTCGACGAAGAGATCGCGCGTCGGCGATCTTCCCGCGCCGCCGTGAGCGCCCGGAGGGCAGAAAGAGAGGCAGACACTTCGAGAAGTAGGAGGGAATGTATCGCGGTTATTTATAAGTTCGGCGCGAGGGTCGGCGCTTAACCTTGCCCGACGTGGACCGTCAGGCATGTCACCTAGCCATTTTATTACGACTGCCGTTCCCCGCGCGACCGTCCCAGAGCCACGGCGGTTCCAATTGGGTCAGGTCCACATCTGTTTTTCGGGAACGTTTCGCGAGCTGCCTGCTGACAAAGCGCACCTCCAACGGCGGATTAAACTCATGCTCGCTTCCCTTCGCGCGTGCTCTCTCTCCTCTTCTCGTTCTCCCTTCGTCTCTGACAGGAGAAATAATATTCTGGCAATAATTTATATTCCCGACGATTCAATATTCGAGTCTTCGTTCACGACGACCGCGTTTTGCGTCTTTAATGACGATCTGCGAATGTCAATGACGGTTTTATAAACATAATATATACATGAGATATTTGAGAGACAAATTTGCGCATAATATATATACATATATTTATTTATTTGTTTATTTGTCGAAGAGAAAAAATCCCTTAAATTACCATAACTAACAACTTCTGTTTAATTCGTGTGTATTTCAAACGACGTTGTTCGTTTTTATTGTTTTTTGTTTATTACTTTTATTCTTGATCCAGAAAGAAAAAATGTCGCAAATTATTTTGAATATATTCCGTTTTGTCAACGTAACAACACACATCAACGCGTTGCGCAAAGTATATCCGTCAGAAGATTATCGATCCGGATATGTAACTTATTTAGACGACGAGCGGTCCTAACAATAGAATGAAACTAAGTTTAATTGCGCGCTAAACTTTCGTCACAATGCTCTCGCGGATCAAAAATACACAATTGCAGTGACGATCATCGCAATCGTCACTTCGCGTCGTCTCTTATCGGCTTATCAATCATATATATTCGACACGCAGGATCGAATTTAGATACGGCGCGTAGGATACCAGCGACCCAATTGAGGAACATTGGGAAGATCGATTCTCCACCGAATCATGTCTAATAGTGTCGTTAACGCAATTCTACGTTCGGGCTACGCGAATGACCTAAAAATAGAGAATTAAGAAAGATAGCAATCGTTTCGCACGAATTGAAAACTTTATGAATTCAATTTGAGTTCGAACCTTATTACACAAAATTACAATCAGACCGGATACGTGTTTGACGAATGTTTTAAATAATGAAAATTCTAAAAAAAACACTGTACATTATTTTAAAAAAGTGCTTTATATAATATTTTACGCATTATCAATTTTTTTATATTATGTATAAAAAATTATAAATTTAATTATATGTAACATCTAAATATTTTAATAAGTTTTACACAAAAATTCTTTTCTCTCATATACTACATGAGAGATATAAAACATGTCACATGGAAAACCGTCATTTCCAAATTTATACTATATGTCTTTTGTTTTCACGCAGCAGTATGCCGCTGATAAAACAAGCAAGATAAAAAGAGATTCGCAGTAACGCTGATTAATGTCTGTTTCCGAAGTTCGGAATGATTCTGTGAAATGACAAAGTAACGGCAGCGAAACACGTCCTCGTTTCCATCTGTCTTTCACAGAAACAGACTTTACAACAACAACCATAACAAACGCGTTGCACACTAATGAAACATTGTTCCCGACAAAAACTTGAAATCTCGAATGTTGAGTCTCGCGAATTTTTAGGAAGGCGTACTAAATCCAGGAGAGAAAACCGGATGTTATTCTTTTTGCGAAAAAGAGAGAGTGAGCGAAAAAAAGAGAAAATGCAAAGTAACAAGACCATATTTCATTGCTGTTTTCCTTGGCGAGTAAGAAACACCGACCATAACGAATGCGCGCCCTATAACCGTTAGAACGGGCGTGAGAAAAGATAACAACAACGTGTTCGGAATGGAATGGATCTTCGTCCCGACACATATATGAAAATTTCTCAAATATTCAGTATATATCAGGCGAGATCACACCCCTGTGGGTGTGATCTCTGTGTGTCATTTTGAAAAATACACAGATCTTCTCTCGGATTTCGAATGACATAACTCTCTCATTTCTATATTATATATATTTTGCATTTTTTATCAGCTTCATAAATTTTAAAATACATCACATATATGCAGCAAAATATAATAAGTATTAAAAAAAAAAAAAAAAAAATACTGTTGAGAAGAATGTGTCTTCTTTGGACGTTGCTTTGATCATAGCTTCTATACAATATGGTCGGTTATGCAATGTTGCATCTATACTACATCCTTCTCGCTCTCCGGTCGCGATAAATTTAATAACTACGTAATCGAGTGTCGAAGTGGGTCAGCGCAAAGATCGAGGTTCCGGGATGTGTTTCACTGTGCTGACAGAGTTTTCGGAAGCGCTACGTGTTTTTGAATCGAGACGTCGTCTTTTCGACACTCGCCGGCCGACAGCGTCAGTTTCTGGACCAGCAGCGCGCGGTCCGGCTCCGTCTCTGCCGTCTGTACTCCGATACAACGCGCTCGTCACCAGGACCACGCCCTCGGCGAAGAGCCGACGCCGACGCCGTCGTCCCTTCCTCCCCTCTCGAGCGTCTGCTCCCTCTCTCCCAGTCTCGCTCTCCGTTCCTCTTTCACTCAACCCCTCGCGTCCCGACCGCCACCTCCTCCTCCTCTTCGGCAGCCAGCCTGACGGCCCCCCAGGATCTCCTCCGTCAGAACGGCTCGACTCGTCGTCGACGGTGACTCGCGCGTCGCCCCGCGCCAGTCCGCCACCAACCTCGCGAACGTCCACGTCGTCGTCGCCGTCGCTGTCGCCGCCGTCGCCGCCCGTCGTCGCCGTCGTGTCGTGCTGGTGGTGGTGGTGGGTGAGTGATCAGTGCGCGCGCGAGATAAAACAGCCTAAAAACCGCATCTCTTTGCACAGTATTTTCCATGCAACGTATACTACAAACGACGAGTAGTAACGAGATTATCACTTGACTATCACTACCCGTTTGACCATTCCGCGGGTTGGTGATCGAAGCGAGCCGGCGATCGATTCTCGTTACCGGTTTTATCGATCGATCCGCGCGAAAATCAAGAAGACGCGCGCGGTAGCGTCCCACGTTGCGCCGTAACGGCGATTGTCCTCGGGGGTTGTTGCTTGCATGACACTAGACTGGTTGTGCATCCTCAAAACGCGTGGTGCACGCTGCTGATCGAAGAGAAAATTAATAACAGCGTTTCGGCGAGAAGACGACGTCCGGAGTGTTCGTTGGATCCCGGAGCGGAAATTGCGCACGAGGACACGGAGAATTCCGTGCTAATTTGTCAAACTCGGAAGCTATCACACGGTATGTTTATCCCATGTGTGTTTACATGTGTGTATGTGTGTGTGTGTGTGTATGCTATGGATATATGTTGCGTCTCGTAGTTGCGAAAACGCGCGGTTGTGAATTAAGAACGAGAGAGAATTTAAAGAGACGAATAGCATGGACGCGGGGGACAAGTGTTGAAGCGTTGTTTGAGTTGGTGTAACCAACGCGTGGTGCTTGTGCGGTAACGACGGAATGTCGAACGTGACTAGTCCGGTCCTCAGCCACGGCGAAGTCACGTTTCCGCGTTTAACTCTTAACGATGCTACGCGAAGAAAATGTGTGTGTTTCTTCTGAAAGCGCTCCAGGTGCATCCAACCGAGCGACGAAATTCAAAGTACAAGAGAAGCTCGCGAATCTCTCCTGTTTGAGAGAAGAAAACTGGTTTTCTTTCTATAGAATCTCTCTTTCGGGGATTTTCTTCAAAGAGTCGCGTTCGAAACGTTCGAATCATACCGTGTTCCTTATTTCCGTGTCCGAAGCTTTTGTTTATGGGAAATATCATTAAATGCTGCATGCATGTTGCGAGTGTAAACAACGCTGGTGACGCATACGTTAAATACACAGAAAACCGGTTAAATTGCAATTAATGTATCATGAATATGAAGACATATTCATGACACACACGCGCGCGCGCTCGCGCGCAAAGTCAATAAAAATCACAATTGACAAAATAGTGTTATACTTAAAATATCAAAGATATTTTATCTACTTGCGAGTGTTATCTACTTGCGTTTGAAAATAACAATTATAATATTATTCATGTTGCGAAGTAAAATTATTAATGCAATTTTAATTAGTTCTGAGATAAACGGTTCATGTTTTTGTTTATTTTCTCATGTAACTTTCCACATTACTTTTTTTTTTTTTTTTTATTATCTCTGAAAAAGCAGCGGAGATCAAGCTTTCTGACGCAAGTTAGCAATTCCGAGGATTTATTTCGCGAAAATAATATATAGATAATTCATCAGTTACATTTCACATTTCCCCCCGGTGAGCGGAAAAATTATATACGCGACGTTTTCGCGTTGTTTTCGATGATGTAACCAACTAACTCTGCATAGTGACGACAACTAGACGACTCGGAAAAGCGTAAAGACTGGGCATGACGCCGGACGGAATTTCAGATCGTATATAGAACGGCGCGGAAGCCCGCGCGAAATCTTCTAATTAAAGTTGCCGCGTAATTACAAGGGATGAGAGAGAGAGACGCGACGTAAAAGTGACATGATCGATTCTTCTTCGCGGTAACGAGGAGTTACGGGGAAGTAGATCGGAGATCGGAGAAAGGTCAGATATCGCAATGAGCCGAGATGTAAAACTGATAGATTAACGTAAAGTGAGTTTTGTTTTGTCGTCTGTAAACTATGGTTCGGAAAAGAAAGAGAATTACTGTTTGTACTCATTTGAGCGCTGTGTGTAGAGTTAATTCTTTTAGCCTCGCGACTATACACCCCAACGATTTTAATTAATTAACTTTTTACCATTATCTGAATATACCTCATATTGTGTGTAGATCAAAAATGTTCAAGCTCAATTAATTTTAATTGAGAAATAATAAAGTAGAGAAAGAAAGTGCAATTATTATTAATTGATGTTTAGATACATCTAATACTTGTGTGTGATGATAGTGTGATATTTATACGATGTATGATGATTTATTATATGATATAAATATTACATCATATAAATCATCATACATCGTATAAATATCACACTGTACTAAGCTTAAAAATAAAGATAAAATATTTATATATATTACTTTTTAGTTTTAAGTTTTCTTCCAGTTTTCTCGAAAGATAAAATTTCTCAAAAATCGGGATTGTCTACTAAGAACTTCGTCAGCATGAGTATCTCCGAGAGATACTTCGACTGTGCCGAAATCGCGCAGTAGAAGTTATTCTACTTCTTCACTGTCCAAGTATATCGTGTGAGAGCGAAACGAAAATTATATTCCGTCCAAAAATTATTTCACTTCCGAATGTTGGCACGTGTCACGAAGAATCTCACACACATTGACGTTCATTGAGACGGCTCGAATATCTTTGCAGGCGATATGTGACCTTGATCGGATCGTTTGCTAAGTGTAAAAGATCGTTAACTGTTATTGCATTTCTTTTTTTTTTTTTTTTTTTTTAAATTAAATTTCTTTCTTTATATTCAATTATCTAAATTAACTTATTTTCTCCTGTAACTTTACTCACAATAGTTTAGCGTGAAAAAAAAGAGTTAAATTTTAATTTTCAACAAATATTCACAAACCAGTTAATGCATATTTCTGTTTTTTTTTTTAGATTAGATATGCAAACATTAGCATATTTCCTGCGAATCGATTATGGCGACATTGTCGCCATAATTTTCTTTGCAAAGATAATTTTTAAAAGAGTTTTTAGAAAAGTAATTTATTGTTCTGAGAATAAGATATTTTCTCTCGATCGATAGCGCAAGAAAATGCAAACATCTCTGATCTAAGATTTTGCGGGACGACAACGTCTTATCGAAATCTCGTCGACATCAATCTCGGTCGTTGACGCGTGTAAAGTGCAACGGCTCCGTTGTACCGACGCTACACCATCATTGAGTGGTAGTGACGTACGAATCGTTAGATCACAGACATATCGGAGAACTCGAGACACGTTGCTCGCGACTGGTGAATCTTATCAATATTGAATTGCGTGTAAGAATTTCGAAAAGACTTACGTTTATTAAGACAATTTTGTTTTGTCTCTCAACGTCAGTGAAAAAAAAGATAAAGAGAAATCTGAAATTTGTTTTTACTTCAGAAGTAGCTTAAGCATTCTGAAGCAATTGGAACAATAGATTTCTACGTTGAAGTGTTTGCGGCGTGAAAATGCGCGAGAGTCAAGTCGGTGTCGTGTCGACTGTCGACTTTGTCACAAATCCCTCATCTAGTGCTTGCGTAACACCGAAAATAGTCTGTTCGAAGAAGAAAAACAAGAGAACGATGTATAAATTAATTGTGTTCTCGTATCCTTAACGAGTATTGATGTTCTAACTCATTGTAAGTCATAAACTTTGCGTGCGTGTGTGTATGTGTTTTGAACAAAGCCTTTTCCCCATCTCTTGACGGTAAAAGTTACAAAGCGATCAGTACTAATACAACAATGGAATATATCATTCTCGTGTTCTAAGAAAGGAAATAATACAAAAACAAATACGTCATAAATGTCTCGCTATTAATAACTGAATATATGACATCGGCGACTTCGGAGAAGGGTTGGGGTTAAGGGAAATCGCACGTCCGAGAGAATTTTTTTATTCCGGCGATAAATGAATATCTGGCAATTGGCGAGTGTGTTTATCGGGGTCGAGGAAGGAATTTCGCCGTCGTAAATTTATCGTCTTATTTACTCGCATCAGCGACTATGTTTGTGCCGGCGAGTATCGAGTGCGAGCACCGATGCAAGGAAAGAAATAGTCCGGATATATAGACGAGCGAGGATATGGGAGGGAAGGGGCGTCACACACAATCCTCCGTCGTTCGACGATGTATCGCTCCCGATTTTCCGCGGAGGGCAAAACTCCTTCTGACAGCAGCAAAGCGCGAGTAAAAATGCCAGTTATTTGCGCGTCTTTATTTATGCCCGCCTTTATATCTCGCGCGGTCTCGTGCGATTTATCATCGGCTTTTGCGCGCGCGCGTAAGATGTTGATATTATATATGTACGTATCGAAACACACATTAATTCAATTCCGCGCGCCCCATTCTTACCTCTTTCTCTTCTCTCGTTTCTCGCTCTTTTCCTCGCGCGGTCAGTCGCGCGCGAATTATTTTCGGCCGAATTCCGCACGACCGTCCCTGATTCATGTACGCGCGATTTACGCACGGGCTGAGAGAATATCTGGGATACGCGTACGTACGTACACGGGTTGCGCGCGAGTTCAACTGTGCAATTTATGCGCGGCATCCTGCGCAAACAAAACCACCCCAACCTTCCCGTCACCGGGTGTAACAAGATGCAAATGTCGCCGCTAATCAGGCATCGTGGGCTTTTAATATAGGAAAAGCGGATGTCCCACATTGTGTATTCGGACAAACAGATGGAATTCTATTGTTATTTCTCCGCGAGCTGCTGGTTATATTGTAATTTCCTAAATGTCAGCGTACGTGCCGCACGCGGCACGCGTTGTTGAATGTTTGACGCAATGTATAGACGTGATTATAATTTACGAAATTATCAAAATGCGCGCAAAGATTTCCGCATCCGTGAAACAAATAATCGCAGATCTAATACGCAGACGACACGATTAATCACGCGCAAAATCAGTCGTTGTCAAGGATGCAATTCGTAACTTTCGTTTCGCGTGCGCGTATATGACGTAGCATGTATTTTCCTCGCCATTTATAATTACGAGCTTTCTCTAAATGTGTATATACACATTTTATAAAATGAAAATTAACGCTCAGAAATGATTTTCACGCACGTTCCCAGAGGAAATAAGTCAGCATAACGCGGATATTCGAATTACCGGTATTATTACAATACCGGGGCGAGATTACGCGGCAGCTCGCGAATTGTGGACGATAATCGATTATGTTAGTCGCACGCTCTGCCGCAAGCATATAAATCCGCTAGAATTCAGCGACGACGGCGGGACATTAAGAGCGGCCAACCTGAGGGGGTTGTTATTCTCCGGCTTAAGCGTTTACGTGGTTATTGTTCCGTGATAAATCGCTCGGGTTATGCGTGGCATGCATCTCTTGGGAGGACCACTCCCGCGTAGCAATTCGTTTTGTTAATTAGCGCGTGAAAACGATCCGCCAGAATTTACGGGAGAGCCGCTTGCGATATGGTGCAGCGGTCGCATGGCATTTTCGCAAATTTAGACGTGTGCTCGCGCACACACATTTTTTTCTTATCCTGATCGGGTTTCAAAGGACAATAAAGAGAGAGAAAGAGAGGAAGAGAGCAACGTGTCTTTCGATTTTTACGGCGACGAGGATTAAATTCTAACGACGTTTGTAATGAGCCGTCACGCTTTTACGGTCCTTCGTCACGGCGAAAATATATTTCAGTGACGTAAAGGCGCGTCTCTTTTTCGAGAGAAAAATATTCTGAAAAGAAAGCCTTCAAAGACTCATTTGTATACTCGCACGAAATACGTGTGTTAAAGTTATTTAAAAATCCTTTTGAATATATTTTTCTCTCTTTTTAATCGCGCAAAAAACCGAAGCTTAGACGTCGCGAGCGAAATTAAATTCGTCGTCGATAGAAACGATAATGCGATGCTGCGATTTCATGTGAAAACAGAGATTTTGCCGTTGAACTTATCGATTTTTATAATACATGTAGGCAACGCTCTTGTACAGAATGTATATTTAAAAAAAACATGTGTGCGCATCGGAAGAACCTACTTCGATCCCTCGGAGGCTGGGTTATTGCATGCAAAAGCGCTCCCGAGGTCTCTCCGAGATCTTTCGAATCCGCTCTCATCAAAATATAAACGGTCACTGGAGACTTGAGAAAACCCAAAATCAGAGATTCCGTCCGTATAAATTTACCTCTAATATCGAATCAACGTGGGGGTTAAATCGATAAATGAATTCATACAGTTCCGATAAGCGATATGCTGTTTGATGTATGGATTTGAACCAATAGGATGCCGAGAGTTGTGGACCCCGGCTTTTCCAGTGAATTAGCCTGTTACATGTGCGGACTATTGTCTGTGTATTTAACACCGTGTAACCATTCGCAGCAAATTTGCCGCTCGTCCCGTTCGAAAAACCGGCCGAATCAAATCCGTCATAAAAACTCTCTCGATAAACCAAATCCAATTTATTAAAACGCAAATTTATTTGAGTACAAATCCAAAAAAAAAAAGAAGAAAAGAAATTCGTATATCATTTAAATCGATTTTTCCATTGGACAAATTTTTCACAAATATCGATCACACTACGCAAATCTCACTTGCATTCTCTCGCGTATTTCTTTTTTATTTTATATTGTATGAACAAAAATACGTGAAATTTGAATAATGTTAAAAATTAGTTTTTGTCAACACAAAAATGCGCGCTGTTATATTTTATTTTCACTGCTTAATTCGTGAGAGACACGAGGACGAAGATAAATAAATGATTTCCGTCGTCGTACGTCGACTTGACAAGATGCCAAATATCTCTCGGTTTTTGTTTGCTGCGTTTCTATATTGATTTTGGAACGACACTGCAATACGATGATATTAAAACATCACGAGAAAAACCGACGACTTGCATCTCTCAAAAGTGCGCTTTTGAGAAGTGAGAGTTGTAAGAATTTATTTTTCAAAAAAAACACAATTAAAATGCGTTAAAAGTTGCATTTGTATATTTTAATTCGAAAGTCAAATTTTTATACCACTTTTTTTGCTTATTGTTTAGTATAACCACTGCCGAAGTGAATTCGTTATCGAATACGCTAGAATAAAAATGTTGCACAGCGCGATTGTTACGATTTTCCTTTGTGGCGCGAAGCCGATAACATTGGTGCCAACGCGTTCTATAGATGGAACATCCGGCGGAACGGCGATAACCTCGGAAGAATTCGGAGAGACCGATAGTGTGGTCAATAACCGACCTTCGAAAGAGGCAAGGGCCGGGGTGTAAAGCTCGACTGCTTACAAAACGTTTAAAAATAACGCGACGAACGCAGATGCCTACGCAAAACCTTGAGAACTTTTCTCGCGAGGATTCGTAACCCGTACGCACGAATTTTCTCAACGAGAATAACGCGAATTATTCCGCGCGACTGATTCTGTCTTTTTGTTTGCGACGTTTGCAAACATAAATACATATCTGTAAAAACTATTTCCTTTCGCGCGCGCGCATTTAAAAAAAATATTTCTTTTTAACGTAACATACTTCGGCGTTCGCGCACACAAAATTTTTTTATTTATTCTCGGTCATCACGCGCGTTTTATTTTTTCCTACATCGTAAATAAAACTTCAGAATCATTGATGTGTTTCGCTATTTTAGTTCAATGGGAAACCGAGTCTCGTTAAGATTTCATCTTGACTTGCGAAGAATCTATCGCCGCCGTGGAATCGACTCGCGTAATTGACACAGAAAAATGATTGACTTCGTTTGAAAACGAATTTTATCGATTCTTTCGCGTCTGTCGGACGTTTGATAAAAGCGACGATCGATATATCTCTTTTTGTTCATTAAACGAACTTCATTTCCATCGAATTATACGCGCGCGTATAAACGCGAGATGAGAGAACTTCCTTCGAGAACGCTGATGCGGCACACGCGCTCCGTGCAATTCTCCGGAAAATCACTGATGATAACGCGAGAGAAACAGGAAGAGAGAGAGAGAGAGAGAGAGAAAAAGAGTCAATCGGAGAGAGAGAGTCTCGCTCTTTTTCTTCGATGCGATAAAAACAAGCGTGGGAGGCCACGAAAGTTTCGCGAGAGCACGTTCGTGAATGTAAATATGTAAAGGCGAGAAGCAAATAGGAGCAATTATAATCTTCGCGTTTATGAGCACAAAACTTTGAGGTTTGTTTAAACTGTAGAGAGGCTGTTCTTTCGAAACAGAAGAGTCGAATCAAAGCTCCGTCGAAACAAATTAAGATAAAATTATCGGATTTGCAGAATTTATCAGAATTTGTTTGCAAATATTCGAATGTACAAATGGCAAGAGATCTTTCTGAAATCAAAATTATTATAACAATATAATATAACAATATATATAATAATAATATATAATAATATAACAGAGATGTGTGTGTGTGTGTGTGTGTGTGTATTTCGTAAAATTTCGTATTGAATCAACACGAGTTATTAAAAGCTAATATATGTAGATATGCAAAAAAATTAATTAACCGACCTCGCAATCTTTTCTGGGGGTTGAGGTATAATATGCGTAACGACGCGGCATGCTGCATGAATAATTCATCGGACCGAAAAGTTAAATCACGAGACACCGAATTAAATTTAATTAGAATAACATTTAGCGCGCGCGTGCATAACCGTACGCGGCAAAATTACCAGAAACACGTCGCGAGAATAAGAAATGAAGAAATTGATCTTCGACAAGGCGATTGCGTAAGACGGTGATTGCGAAAGTTACGCGTGACAAATTTTTTGTGTTCGGCGGCAACCACCGTGTGAGAGAAAAGTGTCTCCTGCTTCGAGTGTTTTTGCGAGTATTTTTGCCGTTCTTTCGAGGCAGCCGCCGTCACAGACGATAAACTCGATGGATCTTAAAATAAGAGGGCGAGAGCGCGCCCATAGACGGAAGAAAGAAAAAAAACAACATATATCGACGCGAAAAGATGTAGAAAGAAAAGACGTTCGCTTTCTTTCCCTTCTCTACGACTTTCTCCACGCCCTTAAACGAAACTACGGCGGCGGTTCTCGTCTAGTATTAAGCACCGTCGGATCCGAATTTATGACACGCACACACGACGCGCGAAACTCACCCTGTTTTTAGATTGTATTGTCACGAATGTAGACGACGACCCGTTGTACAAAAGATCGACTTGTTCGACAGCTGACGATGATCGATGCTTTGAAAATTGTTGTTTAACTCGATTAACTTGGCGTTTTAAAAATTCACAACAAATGCGTACCAACGAAAAAGAGGGCCGACTTGTGCAGATTTACAACTCGGAATATAGTAATATCAGCTTTTTCCGCCCGACTGAGCACAATCTTCATTTCTATTGAATTATTAATTAATTTAACTATAATCGAGCGCTCTCGCGTTATATAGCGAAACAAATCGTTGTCTAGTTCTAGTCGATTGAGCAAACACGAAGCAATCGGTTGTTCTGCATTTGTAATTTAATAATTATTTGCATAAGATTGCGCGAGAGCAAGAGCGGAGCGTACAATCGCGCAATATTTCTTTCGATATAGAATTTTAGAAATATACGGTTTTTAATTTAGAATTTTTTCCGAACACATATGACACACGCGCATATTAATTGTGCGTGATTAGAAACTATACATTTCTCGCGGCAATAGATTTTATCGCGTTTTAATTCGCCGGGAATCCGTGTGTGACAAAGGAGGAAATTGAATTTCTTCACGCAACAACGAACACACAGAGAACGGCCGTAAATGCGTGACTACGGATTCGCGATGCAAGAACACGATATATATGTGTATACATACACACCGACGAAATATTGCTCCGTTAAAACCGAGATCCATCACCGAGGCTCGAAACAGACGCGACGATGACGGATTAAACCTCGCAGACACGACGAGGTAATTTGATAATATTATAATACGCGAATATATACATTACAGTTCCGCGCAATCTGCCGAAAAACTTTCCGCGCGATGATATTAAACGATCGCTCGCGAAAAAATTCGTTCCGGTTGCGTTCGTTTAAATATTTTCACGAGCTTGTTCCCAACTTGTTTCTTTCTCCAACAGTTTCTTGCGATAAATCGGGAAAGGAGGCGTCTTCGACGTCGGCTGTGTAAATGATAAATAGGTAACGTTTTCCGCGAAAATTACGCGCGAGAGATATTATACGTAGGTGCCGTCTCTCTGTGAGATGAAATTTTGAGACAAGTGTGTACAAAGCTCGCGCGAAAATATATGCTCTATTAATAAAAAAAAAAAAATACATGCTTTATTAATAATTTTGATTCGAATACGTTTTCCGACGTCGTTGACTCGAGTATGAGCGGAGAAACTTGAGCGCTTTATGTCGTCAGAACGGTTATTATTACGTGCTGATGTTCTCGGCTTTGAGAGATTAAAATACTTGAAGCGATTTGCATGAAAGATTTATTAAACGAGAGTACGCGTGAGAGGAACTTCGTCCCCGCAAATTGTCCCCTTTGGCGTACGGGTCGAAGTAATCCGAACTCTGTACGCCGGTGGATAACGAATACAAGAAACTTAGCCCTCGTCGAGTTGTGTCCGACAAGAAATAACGTTTCTAAGTTGCGCTAATTACGCATGCGGATAATCCGCGAAATAGCTTTTTCAAAGTTCCTGGCGTGCCTGCCGCGAAAATTGTTACGCAAATTTGAAACAAAGTATGTAACATACCTGTGTGTATTTATTTTTTTTTCTCTCTCTCTTTCTCTCTCTCTCTCTCTCTCTCTCTCTCCGAAAAGTTTTTCGTAAACACGAGATGAACACGCTTCTCCCAATAAGAAAAATTAATTTAGCACATTCCGAATAAGAAAACAGCAGCTCCGGAGAGTTTCAGTTTTTCACTTATTAATCTCGAAACTTCATCAACGCTCAATGTCAGAAAGTTACACCAGATCTAGCGGGAGTATAACTTCCGGCTGTCTTTAATGACATTATTTCTCGAATTTTCTTGTATGGAAATACGATTAAAAGTACATCACTGCTAATGGAAAGTGGATAGACGTAGACGGCGGAAAGTTACTGAATGAAGGCGCAATGAGCAACGAAAGAGCGAAATATTATCTTCTTTAATATAGACGACTCTTATACAGAGAAAAGGAGAAAGAGAATACGAATAGTCAGAGAGAATACAAATTCTCTTATATAATCTCTTCTACAATAAATTCATCAAGAATAATGTACGTAATCGTGCAGTTTTGAAAAAAGTTTAAAAGTTCGTCTCTACGTTAAAAAAAAAAAAAAAACTTTAATCGGATATCTTAACTGTAACAGTTGCTTGCGACAATTTTCCGATAATATCCAAGTTCTCGTATTCGAAACGTAATAGTCTTTTGTAGCTCGCCGTATTTATTTGTGGTTGAACTTTTTGACCTTGTCGCGCGGTCGAAGCAACAAGGCATTAGCAGTTGTGTAAATTCATTCCCACTGTTTTTGGATACTGAGAGAAAGAGAGGGAGAGGGAGAGGGAGAGGGAGAAAGAGAGAGAGAGAACGAGAAAGAGAGAGAGAGGTATAACCGATGTCAGGACACGTGCAAAAGGTTATTAACTTATTACGTCGCGCTGATAAATATAGGCGTCGAGGAAAAGCAGGAAAACACGACGAGATCCTCTGTGCGTCACGTTTGCCAGCTGGCTGAAACGACGGTCTCTATTCTCTGCCACGTCGCGTGCAACGATCACAGTCAATCGGAAGGCGAGAGCGCGTTGCTCGTTTTAGATACTCGCTCGTAGCTCGGTTGTGAAATTTAGCGGAAAGCCCATACGATCGCTTCAGGGAAAGACGGATCTTTTGGAAAATTGATTAAGAATAACGAGTCCATTTATCCCTTCTTCTCCTTTTCCTCCAGAACATTCGAGAGACACACGTGACTCTCTTTGTGAAAGCGTCTTCAGTGAGAGAGAATCTCAACTGACATCTAGACTAGACTGGAGATATACGTTCTCTGAGAAATGCGAGAATCGCTTTTCAGTGTTTCGCGGAGAGGGTTTGAAAGCTGTCGCAGCTTACCCTCTCAACAACGAGCGTCGAGTTTATGCGCCACTCGGTCTTACGATGCGACAAATAATAGCGCGCGAGAACGATGATAATCCTTCGGGGCGAGTATATGAAACAAACAATGTCAACTGGTGCTTAACGTTGGACTTCCGAACATACAAGCCGTTCCGATGCAAATATTTGAGAAGATTTCGGCACTCGATAGATTTTTTTTCCGGTTGTTGTTTATTATACGTTTCGTTTATACGAAAGTGCCGGAAAAAAATTAAAATTGTCTCGGCTGTATACAATATGTTCGAAACCCGGAGAGATCGAGATATGTTTTTCGCTTCTCTCCGCTCATTCGCTCAATTATGTCACTCGAAATAAGCTGCGTGTAACCCCTGACGTTTTGAGTTTGTCGTACGTGTAAAAGCGATTGTATTATTTATTTTATTAATTTTATGTTTTTTGTCGATTTTTGCAGAAATATGTCGTCCCTGCGAACCCAGTCGACCGGAGGCGGTGTTCTCGGTTTGAGCAGCGTCGGTTCCGATCGGACGGGCGCGGCATCAACCGCCGCCGGTTCCCACTCGCATTCCCACTCCCACAGGAAGCATCATCATCACAATAGGAGCAAAAGCGCGCCTCGGGCGTCGGAGAAACCGCCCAGAAAGCGTCACCTAAATCCCGGACACAGTCTCGCCTCCATCCCCAATCAGATCAAGTTGTCGATGCTGAACAGCGGCCTCATCTCCTTCGGTGAGTCGACTCGATCCCTCCTTAATGAATTATTCCGGCCTGCCTGTCCCCACCCGCGTTTCAGATTAAATCCCGGACAATACTGATGATTAAAGGAGCGTCTTACTTTTTATCCGAAGAAAGCCGGTACTGATTTTCCAAATATCTCCGCTTTTCTTCCCTTCGCACTTCTGTGCCGACGATGCACAAGTGCATTCTCGTTGTACAAAAAATAATAATAATGAAATTTACACAACACGTAAGCTAAAAAGTTAATTGACCAAACGCAATAGATTCGCGCTGATATCTACTTGATGCACAAATTCGTGCGCAAACAATATTATTGTTTCTCACGAGTTTTTCAAAAAAATCTCGAATTCAACACGTGGAGTTTAAACGATGTTAAAAGCATAATGAATTATTGATATATAGTCAAGACGCGATATATTGACTACACGTGTTTCAATATATACATTTTTCATATCGGCACGCTGCGATGTTCGTATTTACTTTTTCAATTACAATTGGCATAAATGTGACAGTAAAGCTGTGCAAATAAACTGAATATTACATCGCAATTGAACGAAATGATATTGTCTGTATAAATACACGAGAGGGAGGCTATTGCGTATTCTTGCGCGCGGAAATTTCGTGAATTTCCACGTGCCAATATTGTAAATGCACTTTCAATTACTCTCCGAAATAAATTTTATGTATTCAGGCCACGGAATCTGAGAGGCTTCACTTAACGACTGCGCAATTGACACTCGGTAAAGAACATCAGATGCATAATTCGATGAACGTTCTCTCTCTCTCTTTTTCTCTCCCTCTCTCTCGAAACACTTTTTCCGGACATACTAGAAGCTTTTAGCGTCACGAGTTAACTGTCTCTCTTTTTCTCTCACTCTCTTTCTCTCTTATTCACAGGCATATCATCTTATAAAACTTATATGTTCAAATTTTTTTTCTGAACTTTTCCGTCAATACTCGCAAGTTTTGAAAATTGATGCTCCCGCGAGATCATATTCTCGTACCTCGCCCGAACTGTAAACACTCTAAATTCTCGAGGAGAGACTCAAGGTGCTCTAAATATTCTCGGAACTCTCGACGATCCTCGAAATCGCGCTGAAACTTAAGGCAGTTTTCGCGTGGCGGAAAAGGCGTTTCTCGAAAATTCTCGTAACTTTGAGGGCTCATCTCGCAAGATGTATCTCGTGACACGTCTTGGGAGATGGTCGAAAATACAGCAGTGACTTTCGAAATGCTCGAGAACGCCTTGAAAAACGCTCAGTCGCACAATATATATCGCTGAAAATATCTCGAAATTATAACGTTGACATTTTTTTGAGAAAAACTCCACTTGGATGATACTAACGTCTCAGTGGATCTTAAAACGCGTTTTTCGATTTTTCGTCGACACGCGGAACGAATCTGCGCTATCAATTTGAATAACAAATTTCTCTCTGTCATTAGCAATTCGATACGCAAACATCAGTAATTCAGGACGCATCGCATCCTGTTGCGATCACCTGAGATCACCACATCTCTGCTATGAAAGCTCGAGATGTCGGTGGTCTTGGATTTCGTAATCGAAGTGAACGCAACGTCGGTGAAAGGTTTAGCAAAAAAAAAAAAAAAGCAATTATTAAAAATCGTAAGAAATATTTCTCCGGAGTCTTGTTTTGTACGAAGCAAGTAGTTGGTTTAATAAAAAAAACCGTTATCCCTCCGATCTGTCAATAACTGTAGAATTATTGAGAATAAAGTCAAGATTCTATACTCGATGATTTTCTACCAAATAACACACCAGCTTCTTTTTTTTTTTTGACACGACAACTACGTTCCGATATTCACAGTACTGGAAATCTATAGCACGTGACGTGAAGAGATAGATTTTTAATACTGGCAACGAATATCGGAACACAGCCTATATGTAAATGCGTCAATTTTACATAAACGTACGCGTCGAAGTCTTATTTAAATGCGGAGAGATTGCACGCGTTGATCAATTGTTACGCGTGCGCGGTGTCTCGACACAGGGCGAATCACTGGCGAAAGAATCTTGGCGTTCGGCGCCGATCTTTGATCCATAACGATGAGAGAGAAAGGCCGAAGGACTGTGTTTATACTTTCACGCGAATAGTCACACTCAGTAACGACACATTCGTCGTCATGACACCTGACGTCGTCACGCAAGAAACTAATTAACGTGGGTTCCTTCGTTCGCGATGGCGGATAACGCTTCAACGGGTCGTTACGGCGCGGCCGAAGAACGTTGAATCTCGAAATATCCTCGTGCAGAAACTGTTGCGGAAAATGAAGCTAGCGCGAAGCGTACATATAGCGTACATATATATAAGCGTTTCTATAACGGATATCGTTTATTTTTCCGCTTTTATTGCTGACAGGCTTACGTGCGTTTTTTTTTTTTTGTCGTTTTATTTATTTATTTGGTTTTTTTTGGAATAAACATATTCCTTTTGTCGATGCGCGATGTGAACAACGTTGTCATTTTACAATCAAAGGCACATCTGATGAATGAACAATATTGTCGCGTTAATCCACCACCGGGACAATGGCAGTACCAGTTACACAATTTCTCATTGTTTCGCCGCTTCTTCGTGTGCATTTTCTTTTTTTTTTTTTTTTTTTTTTTTTTTTTTTTACTTTTTATACGGACGCAATCTGGAAAAAAGATGTCCTTCTTATGGAACGACAGTGTACGACCGGCGAAATGGAATAAAAAATGTCCCCATAAACGTTGCATATAAAAGTAGAGACGGGAGTAGACCGGGGACAGGTGGTCTATACAATATACTACTTCGCTCGAAATGGTTAGTCTCTCTCTCTCTCGTGACGTAAAACGCCGATGCGTTTCGTACGGCTTTAAGAAGATCGTAACAAGAAGTAAATCTCTCTCTCCTTATTTCCAGGGTTATGAATACAACCTTGAGTATTACAAACGGTGCTTCATGCATTTTTACAACCTTGTAATGAAAGTCCTCACCTCGCGCCGGAAGCGGGGAAAATGTAGAAATGCGCGCGACACGCGATTTAACATTCCGCAAAGAACCGCAAGCGGATATTTTTGATTAAATCGAGTGTGATTTCGTCGAATAACGCGCGATAATTTTTCGATAAATATTGTAATATTTTAATGACAATTTTCTCTCTCTCTCTTTGTTCGCGAATTTATAATAATATAATTTTACGGTATTTTTGCGTTATTTTGATGTAGAATAGTTCCAATGGAAATTGCTACACGTATAACATACACGACGTTGGAAAACTGAAAAGATGCGCTTAATCTGATCGAAATTAACTTCGCGGGGTCGAGTATATCGCGAATTTCTCGCGCTACACAGAGAGGGAGGGAAAGAAACCGGGGATCCGCGTTCTGCCGACGCATATCGGATATTTTTAAACCGACGCATACGAGACGCACCAACTGCATAACGTTGATGTTAATGTCACACACCACGAAAAACAAAGTTAGTTGATCTTGACACAAATGCGAGCGCGGCCCGCTGCCACCGCGGAGCGGTGACAGTTGTTTCTTACGTTTGTCGTGGCAAGCCTCTTTCGCAACAAAAATAAAGCGATGCTGCTTTTCCGAGCTGACTCATCCCCCGGCGATCCTCTCCGTGAACCGGATACGAAGTGCAAGCATGAGAACTGCCGTTTGGCGTGACGACGACCACGCTGGAATTTGTCGAAGCACTCGACCTCTCCTCCGGTTGTCACGAGTGTGTTGGTCGTCGACGTATCGCGCGCGCAAGAGATTCACGGACAAGGTACCCCATCCCCGACGTAAAAGTTTAAGGAAACACGTACCGAAAAAAAAATATACGAACCATATATCCGAAAAATATATTTCTATCGAGAAAAAATTACACATCGAGGGAGGAAAAATTAAATAGAACGAGCTGTTTGTGTTACAAAATAACGAAAACTATCAGTCAGTCGAGTGAGTGCAAGTTGCGAATTTTATTAGAAGAATCAGCGGAGATATACAGATACTGTGTGTAATTAATGAAAAAACGAACGAACCGGTTATTGACGCAGATCGTTTTTCAAATTACACATTATGAGCGTAGAAATTTACCGACCAACGATTCTATAATTCGGGCGAGCAAATAATAAAGAGAAGAGGGAATCCAAATGTGATTCAATTACGCGATTGCGAATCGGAATCGGCGGCATAATCAAGGAGAGATACGCGCGTATTGCACGACCTAAACATATCCCTTCGTATGGGTAATGCGGAACGATATGCGATGCGCGCGGAACATGCTCAATGATTAAAGCCTCTCAACGTTAACGGTTTCGTTTTGTGTACATCGTAAATAGTTCAGAATTTGCGGAAAAAATACTCACTTCTCTCTGATGCGCAATGCACGTGGACATATATTTATGGCCGGTCGTTCCGCGCCGTCGCGTTCGTTACTCCGTGTAGGTCGATCAAATCTTTTTGCAAATTGGTGATATTTGGAGAACAGGCGCTTGATTGGGAGATATTCACACGCGATCAATGGTGGCGGGTGTGCGGCTAGTCGAATGAATTGACCGGCGAAAATAACTTTTAAGCGACGGATCCCGCACGCGCGTGACGCTTGGGTATCCTCTTAGTTTCGCGAAACGTATTTGGGACGTCGAGATAAAACGAAAATATTTCGCCGCGGTGTCTGTATGGCGGCTTCAAGAGCGTTTTATAAATAAACTGCAGCCAGTTAAGGTTGTGTACGTGTGCATATCGTGTGCGCGATATACGCAATGATTGCTTTGCGCACGATTCAACACACGTTTCGAAGCTTGTATGCGTGTGCGTGCGTGCGTGCGTGTGTGTGTGCGTGTGTGTGTGTATGTATGTATGTAATTACTTTGACATGTAAAAAAATCCGTTACGTTTCGCTGCATACGTCAAAACAACCTAGCGCGACGATAAAGTCTGATTTCGCGTTGAGATACGCATATCCTTCGCGGCAGAGCTTTACATTCCGAATGACGAAAACACAAACTCCCGCCAGTACTAGCTTTGTATACGAGCACGCGTTTTCCCGTGAGCGAGCGGCGATGTACGTACGTGTATATATATATATATATATATACGCCGCTCGTTTTCTGTCGGAAATTGCGGGTGGTCGTTAAGTTCGCGCGCGACCGCATTTATATTTACCTTTTGCTCCCGCATCTCGCGAGCTTTATTCGTGCCACCTGTTATCCGGTCGTGTGCACCGGCCGCACCGTCGAGAAAGAGTACGCGACATTCCGGGCGCGCTCGTAATACGGGAATTTCCCTGAGAGAGAGAGAGGAGAGAGGATGGCGCGCACAACGTGGCCGGTGTGTGCGGTTGCCCGATGCTCACGAAGACGAACCTGTCGTTGAGCGCCAAGTAAGTCCAATTACGGTGTAATATCCGGCAATAGATTCGAGTCGCGCTCGCTCGACGATACACATTATAATGGCGGTTGCTCGCAATTGCACAGGCGAGAAACGTTCTCGCCAATTGTCACGGCGCGGCGAAAACTGCAGAGGTGAAAGCCTCGTTTGCATCGCAAGCGCGCACACCGACGCGCGATAAGAGCTGCTCGATATGAATTCGCATATAATATCTACACACAATTGTCCGGAAAAACAATACTCTCTCTCTCTCTCCTTTCTTTCTTCCCGAGTATTATCTTCAAAAATTCACCGCGAACAATTCGTTTATTTCCCTCGATAATTAATGGTCTCTCGTATACCCGATGCGCAACGCGAGCACAGATGCTCTTTCAACGACATTTAAATTTTAAATTGTTCTCGCGCACAGCGCGTGTGTCTGAAAAATTTTTTTTTCCCCGCCGATAATCGATATCCTCTTCGACGCGAATGCGCGAATGTAAGTCCGAAACACGTCGCACCGTATGTACATATATATCTACAAACGTGTAATAATATCGAACGAACCGTGTAGGGAGCTGATACCGCGCGTTCAATGATAAAGGTATAAAACCTTTCGTGCACGTGCAGAGAGAGAGAGAGAGAGAGAGAGAAAGAGAGGGAGGGAGAGAGTCTTGATCGAACTTACGGAAGTCGAGGCATCTATGTTTATTGCCTATGACTATGTCCACACGGTTTGGTTCATTGTACTTGTCGGGGAGAATGCGATTGCACACAGCCGCGGTTGTGTATACGGCGTGAGAACAGACGTTCAACAACCCTGCCTTCAATGCGACCAGTTTCGATAATAATCGCAATATAGATTTTGCATGATAGACGTTGCTCACCGCCGTAACAATATCACATTGTTCGTTTTTCTTTTTTTAACAGATTTTTGTTTTGTTTCTTAAACAGCCGGGGGGGGGGGGGTTCGTTCAAACGCGTTCGTTATTAGGAAAAATGTATTGTGCGTTATATTTTTTATTAACAACTTTCTCCGCGGCTGGTAGTTGTCACACCCCTTCGATTTTGATAATAAAATAAATTAATTTTTTTTCACGTTACATCCGGAGTTTTTAACGTGTACAAGAAACGTATAGAAGAACGTACGCAAGATATATTATTCAGTTTTGTGATTTAGTTTTGAGAAGAGAATTTTTTTGTGACAACACATAAAAGAATTCTTTACCGTTGTCAACGTTCGCGGATGTGTATCGCTACAAAAAAATAACTGTGACAAGCGTATCTGACGGTAATTGATCGAGAGAGCGACACAAGTGAACACGTAAAGCGATCGTGCGCACACGCGAGCGAAGCGCACATTTTGATCGAAAATTCTGATTCGCGCTGTCACCGCGCGCCCGGCCGCTCTCGTCCCACGTGATAATAAAGCCGCTGATTGCGGAATCAGATTAAATTGCGCACAAGCGCAATTCGATCATTTAATCTAGCCCGAAGGTGCTGTACGGACTCTCTCGCGTGAATTTCACGCGAACAAATTTATCGCGTGACTTTGTGTGTTTTCATTTACGCTCGCGCTTGCGCTGCCCTGTTCAATCAACGGATAATAATTGTGAGCGATTTTATCAGAGGGAGAGTTTGTAATAATTAGTGATTTCTCGTTTATTAAACTTGTTGCAAACAATTAAACAACAATAGATAAACAAGATTTTATCTATAAAATTTATTTTATCTGAAAACTATAAATAAATATATTACTTGTATACTTTTTTTTTTTTTATACGATAGAATCCTTTCTTCCATTCACGGACATTCTGCCGTTGTATGAAACGGCCGTTATACGCGAGTCATTCCATCTATTTCACATATATTCGCTCACAAAATCGCTTACTATTGCTCAGAGAAAAACTTCGCTTTAAATCTACAACAAAGAGTCAATTAAAAACTTTTCGTTGTAGGGGCGAAAACTCTGCTCTTCCACAACGAAAACCGTAATTCCAAAATCGATTTTTATCCCCTTACGCTTTGTCGCTTTTCATTCTCAAGCCATAGTCTACCCGCAATCTTCTTCTCATTTTTTCATCTCTCTCTCTCTCTCTCTCTCTCTTGGATATACGGAGCCATCGAGATAAGATTTTTTTCAAGATGTTCTTTCTCTATTGTAAGGTACACCTTAACTTTTTTTTCACGAGCTGCTTGTTGTAATAACTTAGTAATTTTCGCCGCGAGTGCTCGTAAACTACGATGGCCCGTTATCGCGATTTCATGCCGACGTATCAATTTGCGTATTATTTTACGTCCGTTATATTTTCGTGCCTTTGCCGATCACGTTTCTCGGATAAATATGTGATACTTTGAAGTCTCTCTTCTCTTTCTAACGCACCTTTGAAGCATTTATTTTCAATTCTTTTGTGAGTACATTTTCATTTCCTGTGTACTTTTAACATCTGCGTTGTTCAAATATATTTTTCATATTCATATATATTACTAAAGACAAACGCGCGCAATAAAAATGGCAACAGAATAAAAATCGGAATACTCGAAATAGCGTAAAACGGACAATTTTGAATAATTTTCGCGGTATTTTTGTAATTTTAACAGAACCGTTGACGGGGGAAAGGAAGTCCTCAGAGACAAGATTTGACATGGTCGATTGCCACCCTTGAGAACGTCAGTGTCGACATTCTTGTTAAATCCAGATTCAACGAACCGCGTTCTCCGACCACGACCTCGTCCAAACTCGCAAGTTAACCTCCATCTTCCCAAGCTCATTTCCGATAAGCCTCTCGCGAGTCCGCGGTGACATTCTCTTGTCTCCATGTGGAGTGCATAATAATGTCTCCAAGGGAGTCGCATAGAGCCGCTTTGTGGCTCGTTAATACATACCTATATCTCTTTCTTTTATATACGTAAGTATATATCTTTCTCTCAATGGATCTCCTTAACCCGACCTCTATGTGCTCGAGCTTAAGTGAGAAAAAGTGTTCCCGAAAAAAAAACTACCTTTGTGAAGATCTCGCTCATGTAACTCGCATACGTATAATCGTCTCTGTTATTGAATTGAATTTTCAAAATCAGAGGAATAATATTTATACAGCTGCGTAATCAAAACCAATACACGCGATATTGCTAAACTTATTACTTAATCGAGTGAAACTCATTCGATTTGTATCAAAAAAATATATTCGGCAAATCCCTATTCTGCAACGATAAGCTTTCCGAAAGGGATTTCGGGATGTTATTTTTTTTTTCCTCGCAAAGTCCATAGAAGCGTTTGTCAATGTTTCGTACGTCACCTGACGAATACGTCACCAGAAATTGCCATTAATCTTTATCGAGCACACACACGTTGCTACGCTCAAAATAGACTGTGGGTGTATTTTAACGCGAAATTCCGCACGGTTTAATAGTGCATAGGTCTTGAATAATGACTCACAACAACAAATATTGATGTAAATATTACACATTATTACCACAAATTATTAACGATTTCATTTATGATATTATCTTTACATGTACACATATGCATGATTTATGGTACAAAATTAATCAAATCATAATTTTTGATAATAGTTTCGAATTTTTATATTTAATTTTTAATACTCTTTCAAATATTATGTTGTTTTATATTTTTAAATATTTTTATATTTGACATTTAATTATTGCAAAGATCTTATGCGGTTGTTTTGCAACTCATAGGCTTAATTTAAGTCTTGTCGTTAATAATCTTTTTTGGTTGTCAGTTATTTTGCGGCGCGCGTGTATATTCTCGATCGTACATTTTTACAGCCGCATGAAAAGTCGGGCACGACAATTTCGAAGAATGAAAGGGGACATTAGAAGTCTAAGTTGCTCTTGGAGTGCATTAAGAGATCTCGGAAGAAGAATGTTTTATCCATCTGCCGAGAATTTTCTCTTACTCGCGGAATTGCAGGAATTAGCAAAGGTTCAAGCGGCGATGTACGCAAACGCCTCCACGAACGTCCGATGGAAGCAGTTACTCGGTGAAAAGATCGCGCAGGTGATCCGGAAACACGTGTAATCCATGCGAATTTCCGATAAAACGTCGAAGAAAAATCATCCCGACACGCCGCGACTCTTCAACGCGACAGAAGTAACAATTACGCCGGCTCAGATTTACGAATTAATTTTCGTTCGAGATAATAATAAGATACGGGGACTTCCAATTGACAGCGATGTATGGAAGTTGGCGCATTTCAGCGCTATTTGGCTCTAGAAATTTTTGGCAATGTTCGGAAAATTTTCCCCGTAATAATCCCGAGAGCGCTCATTTCTTTTGCAAAAGTTTTCAATCTTTGCTATTTCTGGGCGAGTTACGCGAGGTTTGATGTCTCGCCGCAGACTGGTCAATAAAGTTGCTCGACAGCAAAAACCTACTCCGACACCGCTATCGTATTTTCATTGTCTCGAGCAAAATTTCCATACAAGGATTCGATGTAAAAGAATTATAAGACAGACTGGTTGACCTGGCTTGTTTATCGAGAGAAATAACTTTGCGCTAGGCTTCAATTTCGATATTGGAAACGTAGATAAATTTTATCGCAGACAAAAAAAAACGTTTGCCGAATGTTTTTTTTTATTTTGTATTGTATATAATTTCATGAATGCAAAAACAAAATAACCATACGTCATACGTAGCAAAAAACGCAAGTTTTCAACAGCGAGTTTTTTGCAAAAATTAATGCGAAATTAATTACGCTACTTCGTCTATCTGAATTATTACACGCGAGATATTGCACGCGCGCGCTGATCGTAACGAACGTATATATTTGATACGTGACTTTCGCAAATGCAAATTTAATTCCGGCTAGTAGTAGCGGCATAAATATCTTACGTTTCGTTCCAAGATTACATTTTCATCGCGAGATCAAAAAAAGATTTTACTTCTCCTCCATGTCGGTCCTAAACAATCGATTTCGTGCGCTCCGGTCACGCGACGCGAGCAATCTCTATTAGATTAAAAATAGATTGCGATTGATTTCAAGTGGGCGCAAGTTCCGCGGGGCCGAAGAACAAGCGAACTGTATTCCGTTCGCTGTCAGATTAGAGGTGTCTGACCCAACGAAGAAACGTACTACTTCCCGCGTAAGGTATCTCTTTCCTCCTACTCTCGTAGGTTCTGCTCGAAGAGCCCGTTTCCCATCACTTAACCATATATCGCCCACGTCAGTCCGCGCGGAACGAGAGTTCGAAATTCTCTCGGCGGCGATGTCACGAGAAATGAGGTCCGGTCTAGTCGGTTTTATATAATCCTTATTACTCGAGAATTTTTTGTATCTCTTGCGAAAGCTGTCTCTCTCTCTCGCATCAAAAATTAATCTTCAAAATATATGATACAATTTACTTTTTATACTTTTTTTTTTATGTTCTCTTTTATTTCATGTGAGAGTTTCTTAGAAAAAAGATAATAAAAAATGGTGTATATTTTAGTATCTCTATTGTTTCGCAAATGATCTTCTTATCGCATCGACTTGTCATTATTTTGTGTGGAAGAGTATTTAGCGCGAACGTGAGATTGCGGTTGAACCTTCGTACTTTTGCGAGTTAATGGAATAAGTGTAGCGGAACGAAAAGCGTGAACTAGAAATGATCTGATAAATACGTGAGAGCGAGAGAGACAGAGAGAGAGGGAAAAAGATCGGGACAATGGCTCTGCTATATAATATCTTGTGCTTCTACGAGATATAAATATGGCAGCTGCTCGCGCGAGAGAAGAGAATTTCAACTCTTCTCGTTCTTCTGTCGGCACGTCACATATCACACTCCTCGTTTCTGTCTCTATTCGCGAATTCTCTCTTGGGTCGTCGAGGCTTGGGTCGTCGTTCTTCTGTTATTTTCATTCTTTTTCGAGAAATCGATATACATACGAAACCTTTTTTTGCATGAAATACAAATCACGAAATACACACAAAAAGACGATGTGAGAGGAAAATGGAATTTATAAGTGAAAACATTAAAAATCTGTGTGTATGTACATAATTTACATGTTATATAATATGTTATATATAATTCATATAAGTTTGTATATAAATCATATATATTTTATTCATAATTTTTAATTAACATGCGGTTTGACAGAGATGAAATAATAATAATAATGAGAAAATATGTACAAAATTTACATGATTAAATATTTCAGTGCTCGCGTGTAAAAATTGAATAACGAAAGATCGATGATGCCGATTTTGAGACGATTTACGAGATAATTCTCTCAAAATCGATAAGTTATCGTGCACGAGAGGTTGGACGACCCTGACGCAGGTCTCGAGAACTATTTCTGGCCCGACTGATATATATCCGATTCTGTACGTAGCCGCTGGCTACGCGTTTATAACGCTCTCACGAGTAAAGTCTCCATTGTTTTGATGCAAAATTTAACAGCGCGGATTACAGTGTGTAAAGTGTTCCGCTGTAGACACAATTAAAATGCAACATATTTACGTAATCTGTTGTATTTGTGCACGCTGCGATCTTTATGTATATATTTTACGCCGTATTTCTCTCTTTCTCTCTCGTAGAAAATCAGAGAGTATTGGTTTGCGTGCAATAAACCAATGTTTTTCTCCCCAGAAAAATCTTATTTTCACATCAATCTACTGAATTAAATGTGCAGAGAGACCACTAATCTTTATTCGTCTCTTACACACGTCAAAAAATTTCCCGCGTGACATTTAGCGATTATAATCCGAGTATAAATTTCGTGCAAATATCTGAAAGATATCAATTATAAAGTGAAATTCAGCTAGAAAAAATTACCCAACGCGAATATATATTTGAAGAGAAAGCTTATTAATAAAATGTATCGGATTATATTTATCGTGTGTGTTTTTTAACATCATGATTAAACTAACTTAATCACATCGATTAGAAAATATGAAACTCGTACTGTATAATCGAATCACAAATGTCACAGGTAAAATCGTTATCGACGATTGGCGAATATGTCATCTGTGAATCTCACATATACATACACACATAAAATTTTTCTCTCTCTCTCTCTCTCTCTCTCTCTCTCTCTTAATATTTGCTTCCCAGATACACATATCTAATTATTATTTTATTTCTATCTCTCTCTTACAAGCTCCCCAGATGTAATTAAATCAATTGTCCGAAGCTCCTTCCTTTGTGAGAAACTAATTACTTGCATTGCCGCGTGTATCCCCACACGGTGCAGTGCGCTCGCAATCAAATCAGCTATTGGCATTCGGCTTCCGATAGCGGTTTATCGCGATAAAAACGAATAATCCGAGCAGGAGGCGAAGGGTTTCCGCCGGATAGACGTAGCGATTACCTCTCATTTTCGTGCAAACCGAAAAGCCGGGGAAACGGAAGAGCCGCCGTAGAGGTCGACGATAGATAAGCACGTTGATTGGCCGATAATTGTGTTTCCCTTGTCGCTAAAGCTCGTGTTTTCCCGCATATTCCCCTTGCCCATGCCGTGGCGATATTACTCTCTATCGTTGTTCTTGCGGTAACGACGATCTCTCCGGTCGACTCACGCTTCGGTGACTTGGCTTTAAAAACGCCTCCGGTCTGCGATCGCGATCATGGTTTGAATCAACAAGCGGACGGATGTTTCGTTTGTCTTCGATTACGCAAACCAGACACTCCGCGAACACATTTTCATAAACACATTTCTCGCGATTTGTGTAGTTGTAAAATAACGTAACAGCCTTGCGGTTAGTTTTTCGGAGGTGAGAAACACAATCTTACATATAATCGTCAAAGACACGATAAGTATCTATAAATGTGCTATATATGTTAAACTAACGCAGCAACAAATTAAATATAAAAGAATTATTTTAAAAAGTAAATCAGCGCAAAGAAGTCGCGAGTCTCAGAAGTGATTGCCTAAAAAATTGTCTTGTAAAAATATGCGGAGGGAAGAAGGGGACAAGGAATAAAATTCGGCGAATGAATTCGCGTTATTAAATTCATCATTGTCGGACGCCTGCGTTTTTAAACGGAAACGGGCGAGTTTTCGGCGATTGCGAGGAACGTCAACGTCCAGAGAAATCGCGGTAATCCGTGAATTTGTCCGACCGACGTTTCGGATTACGTAAATTTATTCGCCGCGAATGAATACGCTCAAGCGCGCGCCGCACCGTTACGGCGACATAGAGGCTACTATACACGCGTATATAACGCATTTCCACGGAATAGGCGTCGTAAAATCGCAAGTGCAGTCACATTTATTTCCATTTATTGTTAGCGAGCTTGTATGCAGAGGCTTTTATGAAATTTTTCCCCGATTGTTTTTTTTTTCTCTCTCTCTCTCTCTCTCTCTCGTTTTCCACGCGCGCCATTGTCGAACAATCGGAAATATACAACCATAATATGACCGAGAGATTAAGCTTAATGGCAATAATTCAACTTGACAATATATAATTGCTATTGTTGTATTAATGGATACATGCATATATAATTGTTATGACTGAGCCGGGCCACTTTTGCGATCATCGACGAACACAACAGCGTTGTTATGTCATGCCCGTATCTTGTAACAGTTAATCTATAATTTGCCGCTCTCTCTCATCATTCGACGACGTTCCATGAGCGAACTCGAGTACTCGCGTTAAACTGATTCGCGCAATAATTCGAACGTATCTCCACATCTTGTTGCGATAATTGTATAAAAGTATAAAATTCATGTCAATTTCAAATCGATCGATCGACGTAGAGACTGAAATATGAAAATATCTCGCGATGATTTTGTGCGTCCTCACACGTCTTTCGTGCGTAAAACGAATTTTGATCCTTCCCTTCGAGCGAGGAAAGTCCCTCGAATTTAATTACATTACCCGACGTCGTAACGAGAAGTTATACGACGAGAAGCAACAACCGAGAGTATTTAGCGCGCTCGTTTTCGCGTCAACGAACACGAGCGGGGAAAAGACGGTATCTATGCGCAAACAATAAATGAGGCTTCTATTTTTCGTGTCTCACGCGACGGCACGCGAGTGTTTCGTGAAATAATTCGAGGCGGCTACTTACGGTCTCAAAGTTTGGCTCCTGGCCAAACGGCGCGCGCAATAACAGCGAGATCCGCACACGACTGTTCGAGAGACATCAATTTAGGCCAGCACTTTGTCTTCGAATTTCTCAGCCAAAGATCCGCGCGATACACCCGCAGAGATGCAGCGCGCGCGCGTACATAAACGAAGCTTTTCGGCAAATCTCCGTCCGAGATAAGACGGGAAATACACAGACCGATCGGTCTCGGTATGTGCATACGTTAAACGATCAACGACGACAGGTCGATTGAATAAAGCACGTGTGTGCAAACAAGCGCGGCTCTGACCCATTTGCAACTCAACTTCGCATTTCGCATATGAAACGTAATCTCGCGCGAATTATGTAAACAGTCGGGAATGTACTGGCGGTATATATGCGCGACACAGAGCAGTTAAACTCCTTTTCGCGTCTTAGTTACGTACACGGTCGCGCGAAAGCGTGCGTGTATTAGGCGTGTGTGGGATTTAAAGCGAACGGCCGATCGCGTTGATGAAACTACATGCGCGATGTATCAAGTGGATTGTTTATGTGGTTACGTCGATGCGTCGGAGCGTCTATTTTCAGGAAATTTACACTTCCACGATTTGCGTGTAGTTGTGTCTCGTATCCTTATCTATGTGAGATGAAATTTTCACAAAGAGAGTTATTTCCTCACTGTCTTCCGTTAATAAAGAAACACATGTGCGAAATACATGTGTGTAATAATACTCAAATAAATACAATAAAAAATATAAAAATATTAATATGTAAATTGCGGTTTTTTTTTTTTTTTTTTTTTACAAGAGTTTTGAACACTCTCGGTATAAAGCATTGAACGAGCCGAATGCAATCTTTTTCGACGCACCGCTAAAATGTAAAACTTTAATCCAAAGCCACTTTCCTAAGTGCTACCGCGATTTTCAACTGAATGGTATGTACCGTGCGAAGTTGTCTAAAAAATACGCGCTTTTTCCGGGAAAAAAGCTCGCCGGCAACCGCAGCGACCCGCGGCGCGAGTTCTCCACTTGGGGGAAAAACGCGCGCCGCCAGTATGAAAACCAAGGAGAATAAATTACCGTCGCACGCGCGGCAAAAGCATAGGTACGCCGTGAGCGCGTGCTTCCCTTCGTTGCGACAGCGGACGCTGAAATATATGGTTGGTGTCAATGTCGGAAATTGTTTTCGCCGATTTAAATTGCTCGCCATTTGCCAGCACGGCGAGGCGCAGCTTTTTACCGCGATCGGCCGGTGACGAATTTCTCGCGGAAATTGCAACTGCTAATTGTGAGACTGTACGTGCGGAAAAATACACGTTAATCCGTAATGCGGTCTCGATTGAAAAATTTCGCGTATCGTAAAAAATTTTTTTACTGGCGAAAAACAATTCGTATTCGAAAGTATTTGGAAATACATATCTCGACTATACAATATTTGAAGAAGACACGTCTGCGATCAGAAATCTCAGAGGGGTCTTAACCGAATATACTTTCCACACTCTTCGTGTTTATTGCGATTGTTGAGCAAATATGACAAATAACGCATCTGTCGCTGTCGTTCAGACGCTACAAAATTTCACGCGAGATCGGAAATGAGGTTCTTTTTCATTTCGACGATAATATATATATATATATACGCGTTGTCTTAGGAGAGAGAGAGAGAGAGAGAGATCAGAACTTCTATCTCTCTTTCTTCCGGTCTCTCTGCAAAGTCCCAAGGGTAAGTACAACCGCGTACTTTCCTCACTGCTGATCGATCGGCAACGAAACTCGGGAAAAGTGTCGCGCTTCAACGATTTCACCTACTCTTCTCTCTGAATCAGCTTCCGCCTTCTTCACTTCCATCTCCTCCTCGAATCGATCCGTCTCTTACCGACCCTCTCCTCTTCTCGGCAGAATCTTTTTCCTTCTTTTCTTCCTCCTCCTTTTTCTTCTCCTCCGCCACTTGTCGCCGTTTATTTCCGTGCCGCCATCAGAAATTTATTAAATAGGTAGATACGAGAGAGAAGAAGAGAAAGAAAGTTAACTTTAGCTTTGCCGGACAAAGTAAGGATTTACGAATTAGCCGCGCGCGCTTTAGTTCGACCGATTATATATAATCGACGAAATCGAACAAAAAAAAGATTCAAAGGCAATTTTTTTAGAAGAAGACAGAGAAGTTTAAATTTCCTCAGTCTCCTGTCAACATTGACAGGAGAAAAACCTTCATTGTTGTATAAGCAGGTTATAAAAATATGCTTTAGTTTCCGTCACAGAGGAATGATCTGTAAGTAATTTGTGAATATTTAGTTTCACTCAACAGAGTGATTAGTAGTTTTATTTCGAAGACTGTTTACGTTAATTCTTGATTAATTTTACGAATGTACGCAAGTTCTCTGTGTTGTGATTGTACTACTCGATAAAAGTGCGACTTAAACTTTTCGTGTCTGATTCGCGTGATTTTGCGCTTTTCAATCCCCGGCGCCGAAGTTACAAACGAATGCGATCTCGGGCGACCGATCGAATTCTCGATATCCCGTGAACACTCCAGACGCGTGTCGAAAGTTACCCCGGCGATGCTCGAGAGCTTTCCTCGAGTTTTTCTTGTAATTTCGCGTCTACTGTATACTGTAATATCCGGTGTGCATTCGGCGACGTCGAGAGATCCACCTCGGTTGATCAAACGGCGGGGAGTCGATGTCTCGCGATCTCCTTTACAGTCGGAAATTCGATTGGTTGCTCGCCGGGAAAATTGCGAAGTTCGTGAGAAACTTGGGGAAAATGCGTCTGTCTCTTCCCTTCGCGCTCGCCCTTGCCGTGTGAATATCTTTTAGCGCTCCGAGAACCTTTTTTTCTTTCTCCGACGGGACGCCCCTCTCAGCCTTTCTGTTCTCCAATGAGAGAAAAACATTCTTCTCGGTGAGAAACAGGTTTTAGCAAAAGGACTTCGCTTTAGTACATTTCTTCGACATCTTACAAAGCTTTCTTCTTTCTTCTTCTTTTTTTTCTTCTTCTGCGCTTTTCCTTCGCGAGGCGATCACTTTCTCTGGTTTTATGCAAGCTTTGAAGCTCTCGTCTAGTGAGAGGACGATTGATCGGAGCTTAATCCCCCGAGTGCTCTTCTTTCACCGAAAAGGCGTAAATGTTAAAAAGCAGATCTTGGCATTTCTATACGCGCCGCTTTTTACTAATCTTGTTTCTCGATTTTAGATTAAATTTTTATACTATGTATTTTCGTGTAATATAATATAATATATTTGAAACAATATTTGTTCCGTATAAAAAAAAATCATTTGGACACGCGATACAGATCTTAATTATCTTCGGAAATCAAATACGGTGATGTTTTTGTTTTACAATTTCGTTATATATATATTGCTTTTATTACAGTAGTAATTGAATATGTGTAGACGCGCGAATTTTATATTGTATCTCGAACAATATACCGTATATATAACAATATACGCTGGGTGCTATTGTTGTCAGCGCTTCTTTCTTGCCTGTACACTCTGCCCTCAAACTGTTTGGAAATAAAATCCCCTCACGCTTTCTCACACGATGGCGTCTTGCGAATTGAAAATATTCAGTTTTATTTTCCACGTGCTCTAGCTCTCTTCCTGATCCCACCACTTATTTTTAGATTTAGCGCGTGTGGATTACCTCTTGTTTTTCCATTTCGGAGTGTCAGACGCGCGCGTGCGCGCGAATACGAAAAAAAGGTGAATCGTTTTGACGCAAAGATGCGGTGTAATAACGCGCGTGTCAAGAAACACATTAATAATATCGTGCTCTTTCATAAATCACACTACGCGAGTTCTCGAAAGATGAATCGCGCGATTTCGATTTACTTTGCGTTGTATTTTTCCGGCAATATTGATGTTGATATTATGCAACGCCATTGTACGCGGATCTGGTCTTCCCGTATAGTTCGTGCATTATTGATGGCTCCGTTATATATTGTAGGAAAACCGCAGCAAAGAGAGAACGTCGTGAATGCTCGTCGTCGTTCGATTTCGACGATAACTCGAACGTATAATACATATATATATAGGACGTATATATATATAAAACCGTCGGTGTGAAACTGACATCCCATGTTCAAAAAATGCAAATTCTAAATATAATTTCCTGATAAGTCGTCAATAACTTTGCTGAATTACCTGGGGAACTTCCAAGTAAAAAACCTGAAATGCTTGAGACGAAGAAGCACCTCCATGTGCCAAAAATCTCTTCGTCGTCTAATTATATAAAATTTGTTAGTTCTCAAAAGATTCTGACAAGTTTTATCAGCGGATCTTTGACTTGTTTTTTTTTTTTTACCTTTTTATTTCCAAGTTGGCAACTCACATCAAGTGTCAAACACGTCAAACGCAGCCAAATTCTGTCGCTTTTTCCACAGTTCTCTCGTTAGTTCTCAAAAAGTTGTCTCGAGTCTAAAGAAATATGTAATAAAAAGTTAAAAAAAAAGTGTTTCTTAGATATTTCAACCAACGGCACTATTGATGCCACTTATCAGGAACTGTAAGACTGTATTGTGTGGAATAGAACTATATGTGTTCACTTTACATTTTATAAACATAGAATGCCAAGTACTTTCGTACTCCAACTATAAGACGAGCGCGCGCATATAAAGACACATACACAAGAGAACAATCTATCAGGATCAAATTCGATCGCGAGTTTAACTCACAAATATTGAGTTAATTGCCACTCCCTTTGTCGGAACAGTTAATTGCTGCGCTGGGTCGCACGTGCGGTAAACTTATTTGGCGCAAATAAATTTTAACCGCCCGACGCACGCGCGCGCACACACACACACACACACAGTTCTCGTTGTTTCATAGAAATGATCTTTTTCGAGAATATAATTATCTTTTCTTCCCTGAAGATTGTATATACAACGCTTTATTTTTTGTATCAATTTGGTTGTTTACGCTACGTGACTCCGATCAGTATAATTTGCTGGTTTTTATCTTGAAACTTGAAGTACATCATTGTTTTAATTTGAATAAAACACTGTTTTATATATTGTTCCTTATTCTGAGAAAGAGAAAAAGATAGAGAAATTGATTCTTTTTACTTTCGTATTTTATCGCAAGCAAGTATTAATTTCCACGTTTAAATGTTACTCTCCGCTGCGATAGCAAATTGTTATTTCGCCAGCCACTTCATATCGCACGTTATTCATCTTGTTTTCAATGTGATGGAAATGTGTTTATATTCATTTGGGATTATAATTCTGTTCATGTATCCAGCTTATTACAGCGGCTTTTGCTTTTTATCATGTAAATTGGAAGATGTTTACAAATTGGTCTATATTCTATTTTTTTTCTTTTTTTCTTTCTCTCTCTCTCGTAAATAGAAATTTATAATTTATTTTTTTGTTTTTATACGAGCAACACGTAAACTACGCGCAAAACGTCCAGCAGAAAATGCGTGAAATTAAGCACACAAAAATAATGTGATTTCCAAGCCGGCGTTAAATATTCGCACTGAAAAATACATAAGTATCATTTTCTATGTAATTGCGCATTTCCCTCGCGAGAAACGAAGAAAGAATTTATGAACGTCACGAAAAGAAACTCTTTCTTTCTCTCTGATTGTGTCGTGCGGAATCTAAGTTTTCAGAATATACTTACTTCGCAAAGAAAGATAGAAGGAAAATCCTAAGCTTCGACGAGCAGTAAAATTTGAATATATCCGACACCCGCGGATTCTCGGACTCTGAACGCCCGTGGATTCTCTGACTCTTCGCGGTACATATCCTGAATGCGAAACGATGTTTCAAAGAATGTTTCTTCGAACTGTTTATATTACGTGTAAGATCGTGTGTCAGGTATCAGGTGGGCAGGCAGTACATTCTCATTGATCGTTCCGCGAGTGTCTCCAAATCCCCGAGATCAATCCCTCGTAATTTATAGGAGATGCGTGCTTTCTTCGATCGTCACTTTTCTTCGACGCCGACTTCTTTGCCGCGTAAAATATCGTTAAGTGCGTAGCAAAGCGTGAGCGTGAGGTATTTCAAGTTGTCAGCGAGGAGACGCTTCGTTCGAAATTAATTCCATGCCTTTGTTCAAACGCTCTATTTTTTAATAGTTTTTTTACTCACTTCACTGTACGTTCACTCGTTAAACAGCGGTGACCGCAGATACGCGGAATGATACTGTTTACAGAGCCTGCATGATGCGCTTTGTCAACTGTGTTAACTGTAATCACTGTCGAGTTGACTCCCCGGTCGGACGTCAGTGAACAATCGCGCAAACAGCATTAATTTGCGGACACACCGTGTATGTATACACAGTGTCTCGCGGATCATATTTCTTCGATGAAATTGCGTGCGTTCCTTTTACTCGGAATATATTCGCACTGAGAAAGAGAGAAAAAGTGTGTGTGTGTGTATGTAATAATGAATATAGATATAAAACTTCAACATAGCATCTCGCTCAATATCAAGTAACAATTTATGTATATTTATATATATATTAGTGTATATGCATAATTATTTACTTTTGTATCCTTATTGTATCTCATAATTGTTACAATATTGTCGCGACTAAATTTGTTTTTTTTTGCATTAAATAAATAAGATATCGAAGAAAAACTAACAAGATACGCGCGTGATTTAAAAACACAGAAATTGATATTTTCATACGAACAATAAAATTACAAGAACAACAGTTCGTGGATAAACAGAGCGATGATAAATCTCGGAGAAATGAGCGCGTATACGCGCGTTTATTCAGCGTGCGCGAGTGTCGACGGCAAGCGAAAACGTTACACACTATGTATGTAACATGACTTCGTCCGACACGCTGAAACGGACACGTGCTTGACGAGATGTTGTGTGTGTTGCTCGGTTACAAACAAGCGTGCGGACGGTTGGCCTGGATTAGGAGCCGAGTGCTAATACTCGCGCGGATTTTCGTCAAACATACGCGGCGGCCGCGTGTCAATCATCATTTATTCGATGATGAACGATTCGATTCCGAGGTATTTGGTTGTTGATTCATCGCCGTCGATAGAGACTCACGTTCCCTCACCTCTTCTTCATTCGTGCGCCAAGATCGTTATAGCCACCCCCGAGTGCGCCTAATCCGATCGTTACGATTCGTATGTGTATCACATACGAGAGGCGGAATTTGGAAATACCGCTACAATATTTACCAATTTCGGTTCTCGCGTTATACGTTTGCAATTTATAACAAATCTTACAGATTTACTGCGACGTAGAACCACTCAGGAGTGCATCCCCGATCAACTGTGAAAAAAACATTATAGAGAATAAAAAATTTTATTTATTATGAAATATCGTCCACTCTCTTTCTGCAGTCTTAAGCGATTCTTTTCGAAGAGATTTATCGCATTCGCGATAACGTATTTTAGCTCGTCGCGTAGCCTCGTGATATCCCTCGAACAAGGAAGGTTTAAGGTGGTATCGGCAGCAATTTTTCTTTTCCGAAAACTGCAGCGCGACTCGATCAATAAGCGCTCCGGGGAGCACGGAAATAAATTCGATTGCCCGTCAAAGACACGGCGCGCGAGACCTGCAAGAGACGGACTTTGGCAAAGCATCGGTCTCGGCAATCAGTACTTCGTCGACACCTTAGAATATTGCGAACATTCCCAAGTGGATCCGGTTGCGCGTTTTCCTGTTCTCGCTTGAATGTAGGACATCGATTTCGACCGTTCTCTTCAGCCGGAACAGCAAGAGTTTCTGCGAATCGGAGAATAACTTCGTTTGCGAGCACGGCTACGCTCGCGACAATCGCTTGGAATTGAAATTAGCTCGGAGACAAATATTTTATCCGTTCGTATCGCGATCCGGCATATAAATCCCGCGTATTGAATTGCGAGTCTTGTTTCATTTCGAATTTTTCAAATAATTACGCACACAAATCCACGGTGCGATATTTTTTTATATTTTTATTCCGACATCCTATAAACGACGGGCGACAATGGCGCTCTACGTTTATATTTGTTGATGAGTGAATTCGGATAACAAGATTTCCGTAAGGAAATTATCGCGTCGCGGAGATAAATAATATTCCATCCACGGCTCCGTCAATATTTAGTCTGACTCCTCGTTGCCTTGATGACTGCGCGACACAATGTTGCGACACAATTAAATTTTCGATGTAATCCAGAGATAATCGAAACAAGGAAAGTTGTTTGCCGACAATATAAATTACAAATTCCAAATAAGTACGTAAGTTTTGACATTAGATTTGCATCGAGGAAATAACTCATGTGCGGTGCAATCTTATACTTTTTACTAGCCATTATTACGGGAAGCTTAAAAGAATAGTTTTGAATCGCTAGATCTCTACGAATGACGATGTAAAAACGAAGGAGAATTTTTATTCGCGTGTAACGCCCGGCCGTTACGCTGTCTATTGGACGCTGCTACCGGGATTTTCGATTCCGCCCGCGCGATTTGGATCAGACGGACACCACACACACTCCATTGGAAAAACGCGGAAATTTATAACGCACGACTGTACGGCCACTTTGCCGCTTTGCGTACGCCGATGTGAATTTATCGCGTTTTCTTCCCTCATATAAGGTATATAGATATCGGCTCGCGTACAAGACGCATCGTCACATTCTAGAAGTTTTAAACGAGGAAACGACGATTTAGGGAACAAACGTGTCTCACGGCGCATTGAGTTCGAACGAGCTCTCGAGAATATATGGTCGCGATCTATGGCCGATGATATCGTGTCTCAGAATGACCGTTCTTCTCTCTTTCTATCTCTCTCTCTTTCTCTCTCTGCAAGAAGCTTACGGAATGTAATTTGAATACATTTGAGCTACATCGAAAGAACGAATCGAGTTACACTTAATTCCATTTGTAACCAAGAAACAGACATGAAACGCTGTTCAACGATTCGAAAACAATTTAATAACAATTTAAAAAAAAATGTAATATTTGAAATTTATAACAGAAAAATTTATAAAATTTTACAATTCTGTTTGGCAGAAAAAATTATAGAATTTTATAATTTTTGTTCAATGATTACACGCGATATCTCGCGGTTTGGTCTGATATTCGATATAAATCCGCTGCAACGCACACGAACTTTTTAAGCAATTTATTTTTCTTTGCTCGGGGCGATACGGCGTTATGCGCAGCTGTGCGAAAGACGCGCGTTTGAGTCGCGCAACTTCCGTATTTAATATCGCGGATTCGTGCTATATTATCTCTCTCCATCTCTCTCTCTGTGTGTGATATTCGTAATAGTCGTACGCGGTTTTAGAAGATCTTTTTCCGAGATGATTCTGAGCGATATTTACGTTCGCACAAATTATCGTGCGTTGCATCACGCACTTGTTCCTTTGTGTTACCGTGAAAATTCGGTTTGCTTATCGACATGTAATATATTGTAAAAATACACACACATATATATATATATATATATCGCTTTGTGTTACTTTATACTTCTCGAATATGCATCTCTCATGTACATATTACTTTCATTTTATTTTTTACATTAACCCGAACGTTCGAACGTGTTAGTTACAATTCTCTCGAAAATAATGGTCCGCTGTTTGAAATGTCAAGAATCGATGCAACTTTATTCGTTAAGGCGGTACCCGATATGTCGAGTGCACACGCGGTACTTTCACGTCGTGAACTTTGCGGTCCATTAATCACCGCCCGCAACTACCGTGCCATTAGCTAAACGATATCCCTAGACTGATATTAAGTTCCCTCGGGCAATAATAATCGGGGCATTCTACGCCATTCCCGCGCGCCAGTGCCTTAACATATTAATTATACAACGTTCTAAGGCTCGCGCACAATTAAAATTTCATTCAAATATTCGCGATGTATCAGCGCGAGATCTCCGGGACGAGAGAATTTTATGGCGCGCGTCGCAATCGCGATAAACAGATGAGAGAGAATAATTCCGAGATAGAAATGAAATCACGTAGTTCGGTGCCGATAGTTTTTCTAACAACAGCTCCGCGGGGTGTTATCAATCCTCTCGATTCCCGACGCAGCGATGCGTTACATCGAAAAAAAAAAAAAAAAAAAACAACTTCCCAAGAGATGCGTTATTGTGCGTCACTTGTGCGATTCTCTCGCTTCTCGAGCGACAGTTTAAATGCGCGTGCAGACATGATAATAATATTTCTCTTTGACTTATCGTCATTGTGCGAATAACATGTAACATGTAACATTCGCGCGACGGTCAATTAAAGACGACACGATCGCGTCTTCTCAAAGCAATGATTAATATCTCGATATCATTTGTTATCGAGGAGACAGATATCAACTCATTTAACTAACCGTTTCCTGCCGGCGTGGAAGAACATTTGCCATCTTGCTTGGCGCCGAAAAGACTTTACCGGAATCTGGAAATGAATGAAGAAGAACACAAGGAAGTTATGCAAGAGTTTCCCTTTCCAGACCTACACCCGAGCGTTCCTTCTCTTTCCATTCGCGATGGCTGTCTTGATCGCAGAAAGGGAAGACCGCGAACTATTCGCATCTGTAAGCACTTCTGGGTATACCATATGCATACACACACACATACAGAAGTGCTGAAGTTTACATTAGCGTGACACGCGATGGCGCGAAAGTAAATTTTGGAGTAAATAACAGGTGCGAAACGACAGGACGGAGATAGCTAAGCGCAAAATCGATTTCGACGGTGTGTGGATCGCAAGATCGCGAAGTCTAAGTGGCGACGCCACTCTGCCTCAGCGATTGCGCGAGAAAGTTAATACAACCGAAAGAAAGTTCAATAAGAAAAATCTCGGAGAAAAATTATGTTTGATTGACATCAATATATAAATATGTATTCGCGTGATGTTGTTGATTGACTGAGTTTTATTCCTCGATTCTTCCACACCCTCAAGGTGTGAATCGTAATAACGCGCTGTTACTTCCGCGCGCTTCGATTTCTTCTTCCGTCTAATATTCGCGTCTCTTAGCCCCAATACAAAGCAACGCAACACAATATATCCACCGACGGGCGTTATCGCTTTTCGCCGACTGACTGGATCCACAGTCAACTTTTGCCCCGGTTTGTTTTCCCCCGTCTGACTCGATTTAGAATCCCCGAGTCGAACTACGTTATCTTCTCGTGCTCTCCTAATGTTAATGCATTATTCCCGCCATTTGTTAATTATCTTGTTGTCGAACTCCGCGGACTTTGTTGGCTTTCGTCCTTCGCGTCGTTACAATTTCGAAACTGTGTTTACTGAATGAAGTTTGGGTTGCAAGAGCTATGTATGTGTGTACGTGAGAAAGATACAAAGAGAGAAAGAGAGAGAGAGTGAAGCAAATAATTTACGATGGAAAGAGGTCATAATAATAAGGATCATGAATTTTCGCTGAAAATCGTAATTGCGAAGCAAATTAATCAAATATAATAATTCGATGTATAAGTCGCGAATATTGAATTTGGGGCTTGTTTTAATTTCATGCAAAATGTAAAATTTCATTTTTGCTCCTCGTTTTGCGCTCCAATCGCATTCAATTACGACAAATTGGAAGAATTTGATTATCGCATGAAATAACATAGGTTCTCACTAAAAGAAATATATTTTTTTTACATATTTCTTTACTGTTGCTAACGTGCTTTATACACAATAATATAAATAACTAAAATATTTTAGAACGTTTTCAACTATAATCGCACCTCGCAATCCCGGAAACACTTGAGAAAATTTGTTGTACAGCTTTGTATGTATTTTCGTTATGAGTGATTTAACATTTATCTACGAAGCTTTCCGCAAAACCAGAGCTCTTTTTTCCCCCGGAGAGAAAGAGAGAGACAGATAAAAACCCCAACTGTTACAAAGAACACATCTCGCGGTAAAAGAAGTGGGTCGAGATGTCGCGGACTTTTACCGCATCTTTTCCCCAGAACATTCGTTTCCGACAGATCCAGCTGCTCTCGTCCTCGAAATTCTAGCTGAAATTTTCACGAACTCGTTATGCGCCAATGTTTGCGCGCAATGCGCGCGACCGGACAAATTTACTCCTGGCATTCCACTTAACCGATCGTTAATGCACGTTAGCGACGACTCGTTATGATAAAACGCGAACTTTAAAATGCGCATGGTAAAAACTTGATTATTTTATCTTCGCGATCGTCGAGCTTCTCTTTGCGAATTGATATAATTTTCACGTGTGTAATTTCACAGACAGAGAGAGAGAGAGAGAAATAAATAAAACAAGTTGCTGAAAGCAACTTAAATTATTTCGCATTAATCTCATAAAGATGATTAATATCGAAACTTTTCACGCGGCTCGGCTTCGAGATTGATTCGGGGAAACACAGGCAAACTGCTTTCGAACGATATCGCGAGCACAATAATTTGCGCTTCATTACGTACTGACAAGTCGAAGTGATTAGACAACGTCTGCCAACTGCAGCAGAACTTTCGTCGCCGCGCCGCGAAATGATCCAATCAATATCGTCATTATGCCATTAAGTATGTACGTACTTCATACGCGGGAGAAGGATCGTGTCGATACGTGCGATAAATTGCGAGCAAAAAACTTGATTTTTTTAATTTTTTTTATTGGCAATTCGACTAAAAGCATCGGCGAGTGGCACATGAGCGCGTCATTATTCCTTTACGCTCATCAGCCCCGACTTTCGAAAAATAGCCGAAATTGACGAGTGAGGAATACAATGGCCGAGAACTTCGAGATATAGAACATATCGATATGGACCATGCAAAATACGTGCACGGATGAAATTGTCGACATTTTTATCGTTTTTTTTCTTTTTGTTTTTATGTCGCGCTTCAATTGGTGTGCTAATCCGTTACTGGCTTAACGCTAGTAGATATTGGTTTCGCACGTACATCGGCGAAAAGAAAAAACAAGTCGCAAGAATTAAATCCAATAATAGGGCCGAAGTTCTTAATTATTTTGTAACACTAATGTGTATTGCGATTTCGATGCTTTGCTTATTACAGTCCATAAAAAGAAAAAAAAATAGCGACGATCGTAATATATCTTACACGCGCGAGTATTTCACAAACATATTTTATGTACCGTACCATTCTATGCGATATATATCATAAAAATATTTCTCTTCGATACACATAAAATTTTCATGTGTAATATATTTATGAAGATTTACGATTCTGTACAAATACGGTCTGATTTAGTTTATACAAGAGACAACATTGCCGCGATGAATATTTCGCGCGCGAAAATTCACTACATTTACACATCAACATCGCATTAATTAACGCAAAAATGTCTTTTTTTTTTTAAAGAAATTGTTTACGAGAGTAGTATAATTCGAATAATAATTTTTATATTTTTACAATTTACTGTGTGAGAAAGCAAAAATTGTGCGCGATGCTGCTTAGTGCTGTTTACTGAACCGTGTGTTTTTCGTGCTCAGAATATTTCATCAACCAAATATTAACAACAAAACAAATTGAATTCGTTTGAAATATGCGCGAACATTTCCGCGCGGCGTCATTTCTCTGTCACTTTAATCATTCTAAATACATTGTTAACTCGCTGTGTAATTCCATACTGACAAAATTGAAATTGTCTGAATGTAATTATTACAGCGCATATGCATGTTGCTCGCCACTTTAGTCGTCTGATATTACTCACCGGAAGCACAACTTCTCCGGGCGATTAATTTGCAACTATGAAACAGTCTCTTCTACAAGAGAGCAATAACAAATGATCTATGAGATGGCTATCTCCCGCGGTTTTTTGTTACGCACGTGTTTTTTTTTTTTGTGTGTATTACAGTTCGTGAGAATTTCAGTGCAAAAACTTTTTGAAAACATCACTTTGATGAAAAGAACGCTTGCCAAATTTCAGCCAATATCGTTTTGTGATTTTTTTACACACCAGAGAGTTTCGGGCCGATTACTACCTCGCGCGTAGCGATTCTTCACGTGAACCGTATTGTTTTTTTTTTTTTTTTTTTACGTATCTATAATTTATAGCAAAAGAGTAATATCACAATGCGTCATGTCATTCTTATTTCTTCAACTTCCTTAAAAGATTATGCGAACTTTGATACAAGTGGAATTGTAAACTTCGCGACGATCTCTTTCTCTCTTTCTACTTGACAATCTTTGTTCGAGACGGCGCGGAGAGACGTCCGTTCTTATTCTCGCAAAAGATCGTGCACGACGACGATGTTCGCAAACCGTTATTTTAAATTATCTTGATATCTTTGAAAACATATATGTGCGTATTGTTTTTAATAAAACAATACTTAAGTATTTTGATTTTTATCAATTACAAAAATGTTACAGAGCTTTCGCTACTTCATGAAAAATGATTGTGCTGTTCAATATCACGCGCAATCCGAGAGAGAGAGAGAGAGAGAGAGAGAGATTACAAGAGGATTAAAATACAAAACGTAAAATATCACACACAAGTAATAAAAAATTAAATATAATAATATGAAATTAAAGTTGTAAAAAAAAAAATTGATACCGTTCTTACGTACGCAGGCTAGTTGTGATTGTGAAATTTATCTAAAATTCGAATAAAGATTAAAATCAAGGATATAATAAAACACTGAAATTTTATAAAATGATAATAAAAAATATGAGATAAAAATAATAAAATTAAAGTTATATACAAATATATAAATGTCTCTCTCTCTCTCTCTCTCTCTCTCTCTCTATCATAGTACGTAAAATATGTTGCGGCGAGTTTTCTCATTACAAGTATGCAAATCGAGGAAAGAGAGAAAGAGATGCGCGCTCGCGCAAGTGTCTTGTTATAAATGTACAATATTAATTCAATCCGTTCTCTCAAACGTAAAACTCAGTTGATCTAAAACCTCCACCGCGCTCTCGAACTCGTTCGTTTTCATTGCTCGCGTGCGAAAATCAGGTCAAATCGTAAATCGCGATTAATATAAGAATCGAGCGATCGACTGTGTGTGGTGTGTGTTGGCGCGCCGAGTGAAACAATCAACCGTTGTTCTGGCGCGCTTCGGCATAACTCATCGTTGTCGTCGTCGTCGTCGTCGTCGTCATTCCGAATTACCCTCGCCAACCCGTGGCAATGTGGCAACACGCTTTGCCGCGTAATCAGCGCGTCACGGGAGTGAAGTCAAGCGAATGCACCTGCTGTGCGCGTCCGAGAAGGCACACATGCCGCGCACGAGGGATGTGCCTGAAGGAGTCAGATGTGCGTTACGTGGCCAGCGATTCGCGCCTCGTACTCTCGAAAATCAAAAGGACACGGCGAAAGGAAGACAGGTTGGAAGATAATTGTTATCATGTGTTTTACTCGCGATTCTTTCATTTTTCTCCGTAGTAAATTGGCGAAAGTTCTTTCGCTGGCTTGCTACAATTACGTTTGCTCGTGTAATAAAATACACACATGTACAACGAAACACACGAGATAATTTTGGAGTAACGAAACACCGTGTTTCTTCGGGAGTAGAAGAGAGAAAATCAATGAGGGAAGATATAAAAAAAGAGCGCGGCGAAAATGCGCGCGGCTCGAAACGACTCGTCAAATTGCTTCGGCTCATCTTGCTGGTTCTTGCGGGAGAAAAAACAAAGTTGTTTTCCCCTTTTACGAAAATATATCGATCGAAATCCCTCATCGTGTGTATTTTCAGCCTTTACGTCAGTAAGAAGGCATCGGGATTGTGGCGAATAAAAGAGGAGCGATTAAAACCACCTTGGAGAGTAAGGCGTATTGTAGATACACTTTCTCTCTCTCTCTCTTGTATCTCGGATAATCTTTCTCTCGTCCTTCCCGTCTTTATGTCACACAATTGCGCGGTTTGATATCTCACGATATAACAGACCCGCAGAACGTCTACGAACGAACTTCGCCGTTTCCTTTATGATAAGTCGAGGTCAATAGCGGGAGAGGTGAGTTGATTTGCGAAAGGGGAAGGATATAAATCAATCAGAGATATCACACGCTGCAGACCGAGATCGTAACCTTTAATAATCCTGATTAGAAGGTCGAGTATATCTCACGCTCTGTCACGATGCGTGTCGGGATAAAAATCTTCCTTTACGCATTAAAGAAACTTCGACGCGATCAATAGCCTTCTATTTTTTTCATAGCACAGCATCAATTTGATTCGTCAAATTAATGCTTCTATCTGAATTCATCAATGTGATTCATCGAAGGACGAAGAAATCGAGTGAAAAAAATTCAGAGAGATATTAAATATTCCTGCGATTTCGTAGAATTTTTTGTCGTAATTTTGTTTTCAAAAAAAAAAAAATTATTCACAAAATCATATTTTGTTAACGAATTAATATTTTATTAACGAATATTTTATTAACGAAAAAGATCTCTTCTACGAAGAAAAGTTTTATTTCTATCTATCGTATTTGAAACTCTCTCTCACATGAGCAATAAGTTATATTTTTAATTAGACTAATGGCAAAGGTGTGAAAAAAAAAAAAACGAATGTGGAAGTTTAATTATAAATCGCCAGTAATTATCAGACACAGTTTCTCCCTTTTGTGATGGAAAATTAATGCGCGTAATGTCGCGCGCAGTCGCGAAATTAACATGATATTCTGCTAGCGACATTGATAGTGACATTATACTTTTATGTCACACGATATTACGTGATGTGTTAGATAATACGCACAAGATACGTGCAAAATACATAAAATACACAAGCCAATTCGATGAAACGATTGAATACGTAGCGATGTGATCGCGGCCGACGAAATTCGCTTCTAATTGCCGGACCGGTCGGCGCGTAATGAGTGCCATTGTAATTCGCCGGATGGCTTTAAATTGCCATCGATCGATCAAAGAAAGACAATAACAATTTTGCCGCGAGCAGCGCGCTGGAATAACGTGCGCGCGGATTGGGTTTCTCGTTAATTAATCGTCGCACTTCACCGGCTTGCCCGATTAAAACTTACGTGGGTTTAGTTCGAATTTACGACAAGGTGTTGAGCGTCTGATAACACGCAGGTGAAGCTTTCCGCGAGCACGAAATATCGACTGTCTCGCCTCTTCAAACGAAGGAAATGTTTTCGTATCGAAATTGTGCCGGAAGATCCAATGGAAAATCGTCGAAAAATAGAGGAATTTACCGACGAAAGTGTATTTTTATATAGAAAAAGATTCGCAAACACAATAACAAAGATTTATTCGAGCTGCGCAATAAGCCGGTAAATAAAAGCTCTTTATTTTAAACTCGCGAAAATATAAGAAAGTCCGAGTCGCATTTAATCTAAGCGCCGCGTGTACTCCGAGATACGCGAGACTCGAGAGATCCGATTTGACACGCCTAATTTAACGGCAAGTTTATCGCGCGAGCTGCGCCGCGTGCGAGACGTTTCTCCGCAACCTCTCCTATATATATATCGCGGTCTGATGCATCGACTCCTCCGTCTGTTCGCGTCGATAAAAGGCGAGCACTTTAGGGCGCGGAACAATTTCGAACGAGAGGTTGAAAAATGCACAGGCCGCGTCAGCTGTGATTTCTCGCGAAACTAACCGGTGCTCGCGAGCACGTGCGATTAGATAATATACGACAAATGCATGCGCAGAAACAAATAATGTTTTTCACACTGTTAAAATAAATATACTTGAGCAAATATGCGCTTATCGATCGGTTGCACGTTCTTTACACAACATGTACAGGTACCGACTCGATAAGGGTCGGATTATCCCTTTAGCGAATCGCTGTGCGATCACTTGCGAAACCCTTTCGAACAGCTATCGGCCGGAATTCATTGCAGCTATTTCAAAGAATGCGATTCCTCGATCGCCAAAGGGTCGCCTCTCGTCTTGGCTGTTAGAATGCCCGACGACTAAAAATACAACGCCCGAACACGGAAGTAGCTTTCTCCAAATGTTAACTCGCAGTCTATTTCTCCGCTCCGTGCGAAACTCCGTATTGCAGCTTGTGTCTCTCTTTCTCTCTTTCTTTCTTTCTTACACATACATAAATTATGTATAATCTCACAATGTAATCTAACATAAAAAAAAATACTGTATATGTAACATACTCTCTATGTAACGTACAAAAACTACCGGAGTTATTGTCCTCCGATATTTTTGGAGGAAGATCGCGTGTTATGTTCGAGAAAAAAGTTCCTTGAATAACTTTCTTTGGAGAAAAAGAGCAGAAATAAGATTAAAAAAAGAAACTCGCGGTCGTCACAAGGACTCTTCTCGGGGTTAAGGAGGCCACCCGCCGACGGACGGCGACGAAGCCGAAGAAGGACAATTAAGGCGGGATGATATCGACGGAGGCTCGACGATGGAAGAGAGGAAGAGAGGACTCGATGATAGAGAAAGGTCTAATTAGATTCTTTCTTCCGCGCGCTCACACACATATGTACACCGAAGGTCACCTTAACGTGGGGAGGGGGGGGAGTGGCCAAGCGTGTCAAGGCGGCTTTCATCACACCGAGATCGGTTTGCTTTCCTCTCTCGAGGAGTGGAGGGACTGTTCGTCTGAAGGCTCTCCTTTGTACCCATTCTCCCCCTTTCCCCAACCTCAATTGACATAGAGTTTCAAAGAAAGCTCGACTTGCGGCGGGAGAGAAAACGTCGTTTCCTGTTCGTTGATCGCCCTCGTTCGGAGATTACACGAGTGTGTATCAACGTAACTACTATGAAGCTTAGTGAATTCTTTATTTTTTCGTAAAACATTCGGAGGGTGAAACCAGAGAGAAGGTGATTATGGCGCGATTCATCTTTTGCGCCATATATATATTACAGCAGCTTTGATGTGGTTTGAATGTATGTACGTTTTCTCAGAGAGACGCGTCATTAAATAAATAAAAGTTTTCATAGCGGTTTTATTTTTTCAACGGCGAAACGATACGCGTTAAAATATTTATCTGACGGCATAACGTATTCCTAACTCCCGAAACTCTCTTTCATTATCAATTTTGGGTTTTT